>CM061046.1:81833553-81876053 GCA_030762985.1 Adelphocoris suturalis
ATCATCTTTCTCATCTCACCTCTTTAGGAATTATCTGAATTCCCACATCTCCTACCAAAGAATCCGAATTTCACAGGGAGATTGGGTCGTGCTCGACTCTGATTTGAAAGTGTTGATCAGGACGGCCGACAACGGAGTTTCCCTGGGAAATATTTTTACAAAACCCCCGACGAACCGACAACACCCAACGAATGAACAGAAGCGATAAGCTTTTTCCTTCCGAACCGGCGAAGGCGCGTTCTTCTAAGTGAATTCCAACCCGGGGAAGCTTCCGCGGACGTGTAAGCCACTCCGGCTACCCCCCCTTTCACACTGGCTACCCCTCACACTGGCATCTCATCCCCTATCTACACACTGGCTCCCCTTCGTCTTCCGTTCTTCGGGTAATTGAGTAAGCCCGGGTTATTCGAATCGATCCCTCACCATCCTCCGGCCACTTCCTTTATTAATCCATCCCACTAAGCCCAGTCCGTGAAAAGGAGGGAGGAGAGTAAACCAATACCCCGGATGCTTACCGTTTGGAGCCTGCGGCTAAAATTCGAGAAACATGGAACATGCTATATATATATATATATATATATATAGGTATATATATATATATTATACAAGTGGTAATATGATTAACAAGCGGGTTGCAATCATGTTCACAATATCAATAATTGAGAATGATCACCTGTGTGTAAACAATTATTCATATAACCATCGCATTATTGGATAAACACCTCACACATTAATATAACACTCTGATATAAAAATGCGACATAAATCAGGAGCTTTCCAACGAATGGTGAACGATTTCTGTGCGATTAAAATTGCGGAAGTTCCATTTCCCTACCAACGGCTCGTATATATGTATATATATATATATATATATATATATATATATATATATATATATATATATATATATATATATACATAATTCATAATTACACTGAAGTATATTCACATAGCAGAATAAGGAAGCAGTTGTTGGCAATTTAAAAGTCTTGTTTTTCCCAACCATATTGTAAGACTGGCTTCACCAATTTGTGTTGATTAATATATTCCGTATATGAAAATAAGTCATTTTTGAAGTTCCAGTACATCAATATAATATGTAAGTTGTAAGAAAATTATCCTTATCTTTATATATAATTCGGAACGGTCTTTGAAATTGTGAAGAACTTCGCGGTGCGATTTTAGTGTTAGACTGCTCATTCGAATCAGCACGGCCCCAAGTTTGTTGCAAAAGTGTCGCCGTTCGTCTGTATACCCGCCTTGATCGTGTTCTAGGCGGTCCTTATCAACGAGAGTTGTTTATCAGGCTGTGGCGGTAACAACAGTTGCCATCAATTCACGGTCAGTAAGAAACGTAGTGTAGTTACTAACATCTAGGAGAGTTATTTCTGAGACTTTATAAATATATAATTCCGAACAGTATTTATATAATTCCGAATCAGCACGGCCCCAAGGTTGTTGCAAAAATGTCGGTAAGTAAGAAACGTAGTGATGGGGTCTTTTATGATCAGCTGAGTGAGCTAAATTCTTTCCTGTTCACTGTGGGAAGTTGAAATTTGATAGGGAGACTCTCTGGGACATAGTGATGGGGTATTTTCTGTTCAGCTGAGTGGCGAGGACCACCTCCTTAATTTTATTACATTACTTACATTTTGATCGTTATTTCCTCTTTTTTAATCATTTATTAACATCGCCTTAGCTTTGCACCAGGTCACATAACGCCGCAAGTAGGTAGGACTTTCATCGTTACTATGATGTGCTGGGTTCCTGTTAGGTACTACTGTTACGCGGCCTCTAGTCATAGACAAATCATACTGTTACAGACATATTTTTAGTGATAATTAGGAATACCTACTGATCTCTTGTCTATTCTTTCTAGATATGCATGAATAGGACCCTGATCCTGGGTTGAAACGCCGCAATAAAAAACATAAAACTCAAGACTAGACTGGTCATTCAACAATCCTGAATATATATATCCAATACTTGTTGATATATATCTTGAATCAATTCTCGACCTATGCCTTCCAAAATTACCATTTCAACGTTCTTATTCAATTTCGTGGATGATGTAATTATCCACACATGATGTAATTTAACTATTTTAATCAAGTCCACCCTCGTTTGAAATTCACCATAGAATCTGAAAAACATAATAAAGCTATACCATTCTTAGATATAGAGCTCATCCGAAACTACGATTCAAAAGAAACCAAATGGTGGCAAAAACCTCGGAATTCTGGACGTTATATTCATTTCCTCAGTCATTCTCCGTATCATCGAAATAACAATTTTCTAAAAAACCTCATTAATAGAGCATTAAAACAAACTTCCAATTCTTACCTAAGGAACTCCTGCACGATGTCGGCCGTAGATCAAGATAGTGGTGAAGAGCGTTCAAACCAGTGGAGTGTCTGATCGACTTATACAGCGATGTGGCATCTATCGTTAGAAGCAGTGAAGGATAAGACCCATAACGAAGTAGAGGAGTGGAGTGCAGGATTTCGAGGAAGTTATTGGTAGCTTTCAAAAAAGATGGTCTGGCTACTATTGGTTGCAAATAGAAATCACCATATTGTTGATAATGTTCTGTTGAGGAGGAGTAGCTTGAAACGATCGGTCGGCCTGGAGGAAGAGTGTCCGGGAGACGATATGCCTTGTGTATCTTAGAGAGCAAGTAAAACACGGATATCCGAGGTGAATTTGGTATCATCAAGTACCTCTCTTCTTCTTTAAGGCCTTCATACTCGATATAGCTCCTTTCTCGAAGCAACAATTTATTGTAGATCTTTTAGAAATCTTCGAGTAGGCTCCCCTCTCAGCACCTCATAGGTCGTTGTATCACTAAGCTGTCGAATCGCTTCATGGTTGTAGTCTGTCGTATTCATTATAACTACTGTCGAACCCTTATATGCATTCGTAATTAACTCTTTAGTTCCTTTACGCACAAAATTTTCTGGAAGTGAGATTGGACCGTGGTCTTAGTGTCGATAAAAACTTGGGATTGAGATGAAAATCCAGTTTATAATCCAAAAAATCAAGCTTACCAAACAACAGGATGAGTTCGTTGGCCAAAATTTTTTGAGCACATCAAATTGGTCCAATTTCAAGAATGTACTACAAAAATCACTAAAATCGGCCAGAAATTGTTAAATTGATCATTTTTAGCAGAATTTAAGTCAAAACAAAATTATCAACGATTACCCAGTACATTAAAAAAATGGTGCTGAAAACCCTACTTGAACCTACTTGAATTCCATTAATAAATCTTTTTTTAATTGCCAAATATTTTTTAGAACGAGTTTTTTGGCCATAAAATTGGTAGTTAAAAAGTCCTTTATATTCAAAGTCCTAAATTTTCGAAACAATTTAACATATATATAGTATGATAATTTACGAAAATTCGCTCGTACGATAATGCTGTATGAATGGAACTTTTAGTATGTCACCTGTGACCACATACCTTTTGTTTGACAACATAGATTTAGTATGACAACATACGTATTCCATTAGCTGTACACTGAGCTGGTTGAGCACCATCACCGCTACGCTATCCGATATATCTCATGCTCGTCCTTTGTTTATTGTCATTTTCGTCCAACTAAAACTATTAGAAATATAAGTTGGTTCACGACACATTCCAATTGGTGTAATGCAATCAACAAAAACTACAGATAAATGTTTCTTGGTCCATTACAAATACCGGTTCATTATTTAAAGTGCAAAACATTTCCCTAGCAACGACTCGGTTGTAAGCGGTAATCATCAGAGTTTTTCAAGCATTTTAATTTCTACCTTGATGGGAAAAACTAAAGATCGTGGATATGTCTAGTACCTACTGCTTACCAGTTGGTACCTACTACTCAATTGTATACCAACCATGTTGTGCCTTCTCTTCACAAGATTATTCGATTATGGTAACGAAACAATATTAGCTTATAACTTAGAGTTACAAATCAGCATTTCTTGACTCCACAATGGCTTAGAGGTCATGAGATGTTGTGATAAAATGAGAGCATTCCAAAAAGTGGCGAACGATTTCCCTACAATGAAAACTGTGGGAGTTACTTTTCCCTAGTAACTCATTTTTTGTAAGTGAAAAACGCTGCAAATTATTTCACAAAGGTTTATTATTTTTTCAATTGAGTATGATCGTAGTATTAGTTGGCTTGCGTACGTCATAAGGCCCGTCCAGACTCCTCGGCGTGTCCTACTTCGAGTTGCCACAACCTATACTTCTATAATTATATACGCATGTTTATATTTCTCGATTTGAGCTCCTATCTATTCAAATAGTTATTGCCTTAATAATATCATTATCTCACCACGTACGAAAAGTCGAGAGGATATGTTATTAAATATGCGTAGGAAAAGCATTGGTATTAACACACAAATGTGACCTAGAAAAAAACATATATTCATGCCTCGAAGGAACGCCGTACCCACCACAAGGTGCCGCGGCGCCTCCTCTCACTCCACCCCCCCCCCCCCCCCCCCCTCACCACCCACCGTGACCCCCTGCCAAGCGTGCCAGGCGTGCGTGCGTGCGTAAGTCTAACAAAGCCTTGAAATGACACTTTTTCGCCCGTTTTTGGCCCATAGCATCTATGCGAGTAAAGCGATCGGGATGGTTAAACGTTAGGACCAACTAGACCCCAAATGGAGTCTATGTGCGAAAGGACGGGTTTTTTAAGTCAATTCTTAGGCCTTTTATGGCCCGGACGGCGACGGCGGACGGCGAACGGCGGACGGACATTTCAAATTTGGATTCTACGCACCTTGAAACGTAAAGTGACAAAGTTTGAGGGGGGGTTATACAAAATTTTTGCTATACGATCACATAGGCTTATTATTGGAAATAATAAACCAAAAGTGGCGAACGATGGGACTATGAAAACTGTGGGAGTTTTTTTTTTTTTTTAATTCTTTATTGGCATAGTTTTTTAACATACAGCCATAGATAAAAATACAAGCATAAATCTTCTGGTATTAATTTAAAAAAAAAATTACAAAAACATCTCATTATCCAGACTTATATTCTAATTTCATTTTCTTCTAAAAATTCCCATAATAATTGTTTGATATTTGTAAATTGGAAGCTTCCCGCCAACTGAGCAACAGCTGATACTCCACGCATATCGATGGTACCCCTGGGGGTCTTCCCCCACTCATTTTTTGGTGCGCTGCTACGCAAGCGTGTGTTGTCTCTCGCTATTCCTTACCACCGCGTGTGTAGCCGTTAAAGTCGATTTTATTCATATTTCTATCACATTTATCTACCTATTTATCTATTTATTCCCTCATCTGTTGTCAAATCATAAACTCACCGCATTCGTCATTAAAATATTTTTCTATAATCACTGTACATCTCTCTCTCTCGTGTGTGTGTGTCCCGCTCCCGCATTTTCAAACATTTTTGGTCCAGTCGATCCGAATCATATTCGCGGCTTTGGAATATTATCTACCAACAACTATCTGCTCGTGAGCCGCGATATGAAGCACGAATCAGCACGGAGATGGATTTACCGCACGAGAAAATACCTTTCCTAACTACAGATTTCGAAGCAACCTCACTGCCACCCTCGTTTGAAGCGATTCCTACTTCAACATACCAACTTACAACTGGAGGTTCCAACAATTATTTATCTTACTTATCAATAAATTCGCATCAAGTTCATTTACCAACAACAATTTATAACAACCATCTCAACAAGATAATTAACAACTTTTACGAGCAAGGATAGTCAACCTATTCCCATTTGTTTATAACCTTAGCAACCTTCTGAACACTGTTAGTTCGTGAACCCAGAGGGTAGAAGTTCGGTTGTTTACGTCAGGACCGCATGGTCCGCCGCCTTTTTTCTGCGACCTTTCTTTCAACAGAGTGTGTATTATTTCCGCATTATTCGTGAAATTCATTTCGTCATTATGATATCATATCCGCTTCCCGTGAACATGGCATAAACTACCGCTGAATTTCCCTTTATCAATGAGCTCATGAACCGCTGATGAAACCTCAACTATATTCAGCATTAGATATATGATCTTGCTTCAAGATCAATCCGCCTGCTTTCGTCGACGCTCGAGAAAGTAATCTGGCTACTACATACATCAACTACCTACGATTTACAACAACGCAATTGGGAAATTCTACCTAACCTACCGCGGGTACCGCCTGTTCAATGCATGGGAAGTTGAGGATCGCAACAACGAACTACCTAGTTGTGAACTTGAAATCCGCGCGTTGATAACATCTACAACATTTACTGAAGCTCTGTTGTTTATATGTGAATACGATTATATGCTCACCGCGAAAATATGTTTGTTTTCGCCACTCATCCTACCTACCTGGTGTGATTTGTCAGCACCGTTACCTTTTATAGTCTCAACTATGTTGGTCAACTTGTCAACTATCAACTTATCAACTAATCACTCAACAACTAATCAACTCATCAACAACTATCAACTTCTCATCAACTATTTCGTCGCTTGTGATATAGCCACAAAATCACTTCGGCCCTCTTCAATCGATTCACAGACGAGCTCACAGTTCTAGTAAACATATTATCAACAATTCGACAGGCTACACACAGCAGCAACTCACTCAAGCCTTTTATCATATAATCATATCGTTGAGAATCGTCTTCAGTACGGTTCCGCGAAGTGAAAAGTGTTTCTTGCGAACTATTGAGTTAGTAGGACAATACTTCCGCGTACTTATTTGAAAAATTGGAAGAAGGTGATTTGACACATTGACCTAGTTTCCTACCGCATTTTGAATCCTACGACCAGCTGTCGGCCGTCCTTATCCGTTACCTGCATGACGGAAGAGGCAAGAATCCGCGTTTCCGACTAAGGTAAAGATTGACTCCTTTATGACATGTATGCCTACCTTATTACATTCGTTATATCCAAAACTAAGCATCAGCTAATGTCCTAAGCATTACGAGCTTTCGTTTACCGCATATGTTCATGTCAGTCGATCGAGTCAACAAAGTAACTAGGTACCTCTCAACTATTTATCCCATCTTCTTTTATCAACATCATCATCAAGAAACTATTACATACCTACCATGTCTGGTATCATAAAACTTCATTCCGCCTCAGGATTTAATACATTTTGCATTCTGTAGGATAACTCGTCCTGGGATTTCATCCACATATCAACGACATTATTGATGAATCATCTGTGATATTAGGCTATATTTTCTTAATTGCTATCAACTTCTACTTAGTACAAGGTACCTCAACGTCTCATAGTAATGCTAACTTATTTTAAATTCCAAGTCTGTGATATTAGTATAAGATAAATATTTTTTACTTCCACAAGCCTGATAAGGTCTCACCCCTTCCTAATTAATTGTGATATTTCGGTAGGATTCTACTTAACCTCTCAATATCATTCCGCAGCTGGGATTTAAAATTGTATAATATTCACCCGCAACTTTTATGCAATTATTTCGCTAATCCCCTTTAGGAATGCGAACTTAAGCTTCGAGTAATCATTTAGAGGATAACAAATAACCTATGCTAGGTTCCCCTTTGAATTACTTAGATACATTACTTATTGAATTACTTAGTTACGCATTACTTAGATACATTACATGTCATTTGTGTATCAATATCAACAAATTTTAGTACTAAGTAGGTTTCAATGCATGCTAGCGAGTATGTTCGTGCTCCTAGTACGATTACGATCGTTTGAGCAAATTATAGATTTTGTACTAGATCAAATTTCGCTATCAACTATTCCCATTCTATTCACCTTCTGTGAAGGTTCATTTCGACTTTCTCTTTAGAAGATCGCCATTATTACAACTAATATTATGAAACCTACATATTTATATCTCTTTCATCATCACTTTCAATACATTCCACTCAGCTCAAAGCACACCGCACTCTTGTCAGTGCTGAGAGTGTTAGGTCCGCTCATCGAATTTTAGTAGGTTTCATTTCAATTCTACCGCCCTTCTGGACATCTTTCCGCCCTTCGGGCATTCTTTTCACCCTTTGGGTATACTCACTGACCTTCTGGACATCTTTCCGCCCTTTGGGCATTCTTTTCACCCTTTGGGTATACTCACCGCCCTTTTTGGCATCTTTCCGCCCTTTCGGCATTTCCTTTACCCTTTGGGTATACTTTCCGCCCTTATGGGCATAACTCCGCTCTATGAGCAAACCTATCGCCATTGGCAAGGTTATGATGCTTACTGCCCTTTGGGCAAACCTATCGCCTTATGGCAAGGTTAGCATATCACTGCCTTCTGGGCAAACCTATCGCCTCCTGGCAAGGTATTTTGCCTTCTGGGCAATCTCAACAATTACGCCCGCACGGGCATTATCATCAACAACACTGCCTGCATGGGCATAATAATTTCATCAATAACTTAGCCTGCATAGGCATCTTTATCAACTTCTCCACTGCCCCTTGGGCAAACCTATCGCCTCCGGGCAAGGTATATATGGCCTTCTGGCCAATTTCATCAACCTTTCCTACCCATCACTTCAAGGGTAGTTCATCAACATTGCCCACATGGCTTGCTATCAATACCCTATTGGGTAATCATACAGCCTCATGGGCAGCTCCACCTTGTGTTGCATGCAGCAACTTGATCTTTGTATTGAGGTATTTAACAATACATATCTTCTTCACCAGAGCGCCCGACTAATTGTCGTTATTTTTAGACGCCCACGCCACCTCTCTCAAAGATCCTGAGCACCCGCACAATTACCTTCTAGTTTGGGTTGCTCACGCCGGGGAGCTTTACAACCTCCTCTGGCTTATTAAACGACAATAAATGTATTCATTTTCTTTTCTCTTTTCGCTGTCTCCTAATTAATTTGCTGGTCAGGGCACTCATGCCGAGGAGATCTTTGGATTCCTCTTAATGTTACCAATATCTTAATCATACCTACGATGTAGGTACCTACGTATTGAGCTTCGCTCAACTACTTAGCTGTGGCTCACCAGGTCAATATTGGTTTCAGCATGATGGACATGTCACGCGTTTGTATCTGCATACACGCTCATCATTTGACTCCTATCGATATAATTGCTCCGTGTCATGAGGACGTATTTATTCCACATAACCTGATAGGCTCAAAGCCAGGGAAAGTTTTGGTCCTCATCTGCTCTTGGAGTGTGTTCTTGCGCGCTGGGGAGCAATGAGCCGCTACCGGCCTTACAGCTAAATTATGCCTTATAATTTACAACTAGGCTACTACGCAATTAAATTGTCAATTAGTATATTTCATTCATAGCTCTTAACTTGTCTGATCGACCGCATCATTCACAGTGTAATTTTAAGTAACCAACAGTGAAGTGCAGTGATGTGTCCGCACAAGTGTAATTTAAGTTATACTAGGGTACTTATTTATATGACTTGTCACAACAAGCCAGCCGGGGAGTATGTTTGAGATTGGTAAATTGGAAACTGCCCGCCAACTGGGCAACAGGTGATGCTCCACGCATACCGATGGTACCCCTGGGGGGGTCTTCCCCCACTCATTTTGTGCGCTGCTACGCAAGCGATTGTGTGTTGTCTCTCGCTATTCCTTACCACCGCGTGTGTAGCCGTTAAAGTCGATTTTATTCATATTTCTATCACATTTATCTACCTATTTATCTATTTATTCCCTCATCTGTTGTCAAATCATAAACTCACCGCATTCGTCATTAAAATATTTTTCTATAATCACTGTACATCTCTCTCTCTCGTGTGTGTGTGTCCCGCTCCCGCATTTTCAAACAATAATTGAAAAATAATCACATTTCCCTCTCGTAAAATACATTTATAATTAAAAGGTATTTCCAACATCCTATATAACCTCTGGAATAACCTGTCCCTAGAGACAGCATAATGCTCGTACTGCATTACAATATGCTCCACACTTCCTTCTTCGCCACAATGATGGCATGAATCGTCTATTATTTCGTGATCGTTGCTCCTAGTCACCCTAGCGAAATACGACGGACACAGCGCATGGTTACTCCTCATTCTACATAGTACTCGAACAAATTTCTTGTTTGATATATGTTTGTACCATGGATCGTTTTTTATCTGTGGGTGAATATCTTTGAAAAATCGGCCTTTGTCACACTCAACATATCTATTTTGCCATTCTACTCTTACGTTTTTCTTGAATGCACAGTAGAAATCTTCCTTAGGCAAAAGGCATTCCAAAACTTCACCTGTCACAGCAGCAGTTTTTGCAGCCCTATCCGCTCTCTCGTTATACTCGTATGCCAAACCACAATGTGCCCGAACCCATACAAAATGAACGTCAATATTGGCATTTCCACAAAACTTAACCAATTCAACAATCTTGGCTATAATATGATTGCTGAATTTAGTCAGCCCATCACTGGAAATCTTTCTTATCACGCTGTCAGAATCAGTGCAAATTATTGCATGGGTATCATTCGAGTTTGTATTGCTGACTATAATATATTCCAGAGCTAACTTTATAGCTAACGCTTCCGCAGTGTATATATTAGCTTCGTCGGGAAGTTGAAATTGTCTTTCTATGTCGTTCGAAATGTCAACAAACGCACAACCTACAGAATGTGGTGACTTCGATCCATCCGTGAAAATGATCCGGTAGTTTCTCCACTTTTTATCAGCATACTCACGGAACTGTTCTGTGACCGCCACATTGCCAACGATCGGTCGAAACTCTTGCACAGCTATGGGAGTGAATAATGTATCATACTCAATGTTAAAAATGATACTACCCCGGTTCGTATACATTCCCAAGTATGATGCGTAGTTGTTGATGAGGGCATTAACAACAGGAGGTATGGTTTTCCAAATCCATATAGGATTGAACGTCACATGATCTGCCAACTATGTTAGTTAAAACAGGACATTGTTGAGCTCTCAAGCGTGCTATACACCTATTTGCTAACATCTTTCTTCTCAGGTCCAGAGGCATTTCAGAAGTTTCAGCTAATAGTACATCAATTGGCATTGACTTCAAGTCTCTTCCCTAGTAACTCATTGGTCAAGGTCTCAAGTCAAGGTCATTGGTCAAGTCAAGGTCTCTTCCCTAGTAACTCATTGGTTGTACGTGAAAAATCAATAGAAATTGTACCTAGCCTTCACTTTTCGAGTTACTAATAATCTAAATTGCCGGGTCGTCACAAATTTAGGTCATTGGTCAAGTCAAGTCATTGGTCAAGTCAAGGTCTCTTCCCTAGTAACTCATCGTTGTACGTGAAAAATCAATAGAAATTGTACCTAGCCTTCACTTTTCTCTTCCCTAGTAACTCATTGGTTGTACATGAAAAATCAATAGAAATTGTACCTAGCCTTCACTTTTCGAGTTAGTAATAATCTAAAGTGCCGGGTCGTCACAAATTTTGGTGTCGTTACGCAAATTTTAGAATGACCCCCAGCCCAAAAACATATCCATTTTAAAATGGAGAAGGAACAAAGCTGTGCAACTTTGTATCGGAATCGATACCATTCTCAGATTGGTCGATTTATAAACTCGTTGTCGAGATCGCACGAAAATGTTCCAAAGCTCTCTCGCTCGCCTTTTGTGAGCCGAACAAAACGCGAGCAGCCCCGACATAATTGCTTATCCGTTGATACGCTCCGAGCAACTGCATTAGCGATTCGATTCGATTGGCTACAAGCGGCCGCGATCTCCATAAAAAAACCCCACTCCCAGACGTTCGCCGAAGTGCTCTGATTTATGAAACCCGCTTCGGCCATTTAAAAAGAGATGAACGCCGGCGAAGAGAGAAACGCGAAAGATTGTTTGCTCGCCCTCAGAAAATAACCTATCAATCTCTTTCACCGCTACCGCTCGTCCATCAGGGACCATCAGATAAAATGATTGGCGCTTCACTGAGCTCGTTTTGATGGGTCGCGGGGCGGTAAGCTTGTCGGAATCCAAAACCAACGTTTTAATTTTTTTTCAAACCGTCGAATCTTCATGTATTTGTGGCAGGACTAATCTCATGTAATTATCCACCAACGGTATTGTATTGAGTGTAATACTGTATTCTAGCTACGAGGTAAAAGTTTGTTAACTTTTAGAAAGAAATGAAATAAAACAACGACTGCCAAGTTGTTTCGTGCGATGGAGTCATACATAGGGAATATGACGTCTTCGGACGTCGCCTGGCAGTAGTATTGGCTGATAAGTGGTCACGACCACGGTTACTTTACTAGACGGTACCTGTCAACGCCGGGGGCTCCTGGCCTTTAACATTGCGGGAGCCTCTCGAATACGCACGGAATCAGTGCAAAACAAACGTTTTAAGTAACTCTACTGATGATTTCATCAACTATTCTTTGATAGATTGTTATTGAAAGCTATTTTCTGTATTATACCTAGTTAAAATTTGGTTTTTTTAGAAATTAGTCGGAGAAAAAAACAGAAAGATCATATTTTCCTCATTTATCTACAGAGAAAAGAAAATATTTATGTTACTTTGAGGCAAACGAGTTTGCAAGGTAGGTATCTAGGATAGAAAAGAGAATATTCAAGGATAATGAATGAAATAAAAATATTTAATTACAGATAGGTAATTACATTAATTCTACGTAAGTTATTTACTTTGATTATTTTCAAAAAAATAGAAGTAAAACATAACAATTCCTTGGTAAACTTTGATTGTAGGTACATAATAGGTAGGTACCTAGGTAATAATAATAACAACACAAAAATACAAATTTATCCAACTAGTTTCTTCATTTTCTTGAATTTTTTCTGTCTTCACTGGCACTCCGTTTTCTTGATTTCAAAAATTTTTCTTCCTTTCGTAACTTATTTATATTCTTCATTCTGATAAATGTTCGAGTCCTAATAAAGCACGAAACTACGAAATCATCGATCTCGGGATTCTTATGTTTTACGACTTCAATGACGAGAAAAAACTCCTGCGTTCAGACAAATAAAATTCCCGTAAAATTTTTGAAATTCGTCTTTGATTTCCCGTACACAGTTCATGCATTTTTTGGATTTTCAACAAGTTTTAAATCGGTCTCCATTTCGGAACTCAGAATACCCTGAATTTCCTTGCGAATAGATCGTTTTTCCGATCGATGTTTGCGATCATCATTACGAAAAGCTGTCGATATAGTTCTTGTCGCAGGAGATTTACCCAAAAGCAGGTGTGGTACTATGCCCGGTTTCAAATCAAATTTCGGAGGAATTTTCGTAACTCAGCTCTCAAATCACGCTTATAATCACTCTGATCAAAATGAGTAGAACATACCCGAGCTTTGTCTATCTTAAAAGAGTTTGCACGCGTACACGCCACAATCCAATTAGATCTCGTCTCCTTATCCTTCGAAAACCGGCGAAAATGGAGTCCAGGATTTTTCTCACCGTCTTTGTTCGAACAAGTCGCTATGGCACAGCAAACCATTTTTAAAAACTTCACTCACCAACAAAATTAGAAACGTGAATGAGGGTGTAAGCGCAATGCAAAGGGCGAGTGAAAGGTGGCAGAGGGGACCAGTGACGTGGCGCTCCTTGGGTTTTCCCTAAGCGCCTTCAGATTGACAGGTACTGTCTAGTAAACTAACCGTGGTCACGACCCTTTTCACACATACTGGGATGGGTGAAAGTGAAAACTCAGCCAGCTGTAATAAGGGCAGTCTCCATGCGACTACGCGGAACTAGGAAGATTAGGTCCCTGGGATCGGAAGACGGAGCTGCACTACCACGGTGTGACAGAGAACTCTCCAAAAATCACGAATAAAGAAGAAAGAAAAAAAAAGTCCAGTCATGCAGCATGACCCCATGAGCGAATTTTTGAAGAAATCTTCGACATTTCAGTCGCTATTGATCGTGTAGAGAAATTTTAGTTTATGATTTTGATAGACAAATGTGGAATCAAATTATTAAAAATAATTAGGAGTTACTCATACTTTATTATTATTAAACTAATCTTGTAGATTTAAAGACAATCTGAATTTGGACAATGTTTCATGCAAATATTACCGATTTTTACAACTAACGAACGGCATTATTTCGATTTTTGACTGATTTTTCAACTTTGAAATTTTTGAAAACTTGATACATATTCTTATAGGAAATTTTACGCTGATTCCGAATATACCACATGTTAGTATGCTGAAAAAATTATTTCGCACAACAAATCGCAAAAAACAGACTATTTTGAAATTTTTGACTACATTTTTGAAAATTTCAACCCGAAGATGTAATCCGATCATGCTGGCCAACGAACTTGAACTTTCGTTTTGTGTCCTTACCATTTTAAAATTTGTTTGAAGTTTCTAGCACAATTCTACGGACAGTTATCGTCTGGAATGACACATACATACATACATACATACATATATACATACATACATAAAAAAATGCGTTAAACTTCAGAATATGATTCAGAATAGCCTGAAACGGATTTCTGCATAAAATTTTTTCAAAAATTCACATTCTACAAATTTTGAGGCGAGAGCAATAGCTTAATTTTCTTCAAAAATTCGCTAATACACTGCCAAGGAAATGGCACATGAGCTTCCTCGTGACCTTCACGGTACGTCACCATTAAATTCCAGAAAACTAGAAACGACCGGTTCTGGCATCAGGGAATTAATAAGGTGGGAAATTGGAAGCTGAATGGTACATATAATAAATGAAATTAATAAGGAAAGTTTTGATTTTAATATGGGACCATCCAGGATGTAGTCCGCATGTTCCCTGAAAAGATGGGAAATATATAATGAAACTTGAAGGTTCGCGCATGCTATCCAGGGCTGTATAATAATAATTCTATAAAGCGTTCCTTTGTGATATAAGAAAAATTGGACAATTTATTTCTGACAACGAGAGAATTATGTTTGATAGACTTGTTGGTAGGTGCTTGTAACGTTTGTGCATATGCAAAAATGGGTAAATGCTATGCAACCTAATGGTTGAGGATGCGTTATTCTAATCCCCAAATGCCAATAGAAAATATAAATGTAAAGGTTCGGCAGAATGCCAGTCAAAGATGTGTATTTTTTACCAATTAGTCTGTAGGAAATGCTCAGAAAACGAAGGATTTTAAGTTGGTAAGACCACTACATCGCTCAATATCAGGATGAGCAACCACAGAGCATCGGTGAACCAGCCCCGGCAGCTTCCTGTTGCAAACATGCGCGATCACACCAATCTAGTTTTGATGAGTAATTTGGAGTGAAGGTTCTGAAAACTATGCCGATAAGTAATGATAGACTTCTGCAACAGTCAGAACGAGCTCACAGGACAATCTTGGGTGCAAACCGCCCACCCGGCCTCAACATTAACGACTGAAAGTATCAGGATAAAGATCATAGTGTTAACATCTCCATGAATGCAGGAAACAAGCAACGAGGCAATAAGACTCTTAACAAGCATGCCATATATATATATACTCGGCGCTTCGCGCCTCGCCAGATCTTTTCTCTTTTCTGCCGCGTTAGTCTAGCAGTGAGGTACTTTTGCCTGGACATAATTGGAAAGTTAATGAAATTTTGAGGTGTTGTTCTGGGATGCCTAGGGAAGCTAAATCCGAGTTTTCTGACAAAAAAAGCCTGTGCTCGATTGTGGGTGGCCGAAAAACCACGATTTTTCCGGACTTTTTCCGGTTTTCCGACTATAACTCGATCGATAGAGCATTAAATGTCCTTCAAATTTCACTAGTCACATGTTTTTTCTAACCAAATAGCTGCTATGTTACAGCCGTTCCAAAGTGCATCAAATTTCTCAAAATGTACAATTTTACGGAAAAATGCATGTTTTAGCATCATAACATTCATTTCTACGAACTATGACTCACATGTATGTATGTTATACATACTATATGAACCCCCCCTTCCCCCCCTCTTCCGCCATTGTCCTCTTCATTCCCATCATAGTGAGTGTAGTGGATTTATATATGTTTGACTAGGGGTAGGTACCCCTAGAGGAATGCCTTTAGACAAATCCTGAGTCGGGAGAATTTCATGAGTCTGGTGATTCGAATTTGTTCCTTGATGAGGAACTTATTGAAGGTGCTGAAAAGTACCTTCAGATTGGCGTTTATCCCTGTTTCCAAAGGGGTGATATTTGTCGGACTCATAGGCACATGTCTCGCCATGTAGAGTGGCGATGTGCCGTTCTTTTTGAATATCTCTTGCGTGGGAGAGATATGTTTCATCCGTCGAGGGACCTCTTTGAGTCCACTGGTAGTGGAAGTCTGTGGGTCGAAGAGTACCTTTTTGTTCATTAAAAGTGGAAGACTGGAAGTTCTGAAAAGAACTGTTGTCTTGTGAGTACCCGGTCGCAAAGGACGGGCATGTTTCCTCGAGCTGGTAAGCCATGCAAGGAGCCCCAGTTGTAGGGGTCTGAAACTCGTGAACTACGTCTATTCCGTTGTTGAAAGGCCGGAATACGTGAGTTTCTGATTGTGTTGGAACCCTCTGTGTTTCGCAGGGAGATCGGCGTTTGAAACGCCGGTGATTGTCGAGGAGGGGAAGCCTGAGCTCCCCGTGCCCGCGTAGGCAGCGCCACTATTTATTGTAAGTACATCAATGTACAGTTTTACGTACATGAATATAATAAGGTATATATAAATCAGTCCTCTGTCGATCTTTGTCTTTTTGGCAGAGCTGGCTCGTCATCCTCACTGCCGTCTGTGACATCTGCTTCTACGAATGGAGTGAACGTGGTGGGCTGATCGTAGTTCAGTTCTTCATCAGTGTCGTAGTCTGTGTCCTCTTTATGGAAGTCGGGCTGTGGGGAGTTTTCACACGTATTCCTACAACAGTTTTTGCACACAGCTGAACAAATGAGTCCTGCTTTTTTGCAAATGGAGCCTCCGGTAGTGCACCCACTAGCCCACTTGCACCTGATGATGTCAGGAGATGGTCTGGAGCAGCTTTTAATGTTGTTGTTTTGGGATTCACGCCTGAATATGAAAAGATTGATGTGACATTTCTGTTAACGTCACAAGCGTGGATTATACTAAGAGCAGTAATATCAAATAATGGTGTGGTACCGTGAACAATGAACGTGAGCACTAGTAATACCAACCTCGTTTGGTTAAGATTCAGCCCTAGGCAGATGGTATTTTTAGGTGTTTTCCTGCACATCCAAGCCATGTTTGAGCTTGTGGGTATGCCCTGTAAGAGTGGTACTTCTCAGAATCTTGAGTGGGTGGCAGTCTGGCTAATTGAAACGTTGGTTTAACCACTACAGTTTGGAATGAGCGGTACCACAAGCCAACCAAATCATCAACCTCCACATTCCCTCCATACATCTTCCCCAAGAACTGTTCTCCAGCATCAGAGATTTGGTTTGGCATTGCTTCTGGTTCCTTAAAAATGCTGACTATGTCTGACAGCCAAGGATTTTTTTCAAGCACTTGCACGGCTTTCTTCTTCCCAATTCCAAAGGGAGCTGATGTTGAGCCCCTCCCACTAATTGCGTGCAGGAAGAGAATGTGCCTAAAAATACCATCTGCCTGGGTAACACCAAACGAGATTGGTATTACTAGTGCTCACGTTCATTGTTCACGGTAACACACCTTTATTAGATATTACTGCTCTTAGTATAATTCACGCTTGTGTCGTTAACAGAAATGTCATATCAATCTTTTCATTTTCATTTGTGAATCCCAAAACAACAACATTAAAAGCTGCTCCAGACTATCTCCTTTACATCATCAGGTGCAAGTGCGCTGGTGGGTGCACTACAGGAGGCTGCATTTGCAAAAAAGCAGGACTCCTCCGTTCAGCTGAGTGCTAAAACTGTTGTAGGACTACGTTTGAAAACTCCCCACAGCCCGACTTCAATGAAGAGGACACAGACTACGACACTGACGAAGAAGTGAACTACGATCAGCCCACCACGTTCACTCCATTCGAAGTAGCAGATGTCACAGACGGCAGTGAGGATGACGAGCCAGCTCTGCCAAAAAGACAAAGAACGACAGAGGACTGATTTATGTAGGTATACGGTATTATATTCATGTATGTAATAACTGTACATTCATGTCCTTACAATAAAAAAAATTGTTTTGGACTATTGGAATATTATACAGCACACCTCACTGTGGTGAAATCACCCCCAAATAATATATTACAAAAGATGTCGGACTGCCTTATAACAAACGCCTTTGAAACCCCGAGTCAAGGGCGAACGAGGCAAGTGCGCGCCCTAGTGAGGAGGAGGGGAAAAAGCCGCTTCACCCCCGGGACACACCGAGGGCGCCCAACAGATTACACTGGGCGAGCCAATCTCGAGCCACCCTCGACTCCGTGAGGCATATAAATACAGCATCCCATAGCCCAGTAGCTCATACCGATCACAGCAAGCAATCTACAACCTTCTCCTCTCTAAGAAGACCTTCTCCTGCAAACCAGAAGCGATACAACTCCCCTGGCTGAACCGGAAGATGAATTTATAAGCTGGCTGCGATTCAACTCCACCGGCTTGTAGAGAAGAGAAACTCCCGCCTACTAGAACTTCCAGACGTCCGAATAGGTCGAGCTAGACACTTTGTCTACCTCCCTATTCAGCCCCCGTATCAGGCCGGGGCCCGAGACGGTAACCAGAACGACACCGTCTTGGAGCGGTAAGCCTTGCCCCTGGGTTCAGAGATTTACCTTCGAACCGCCTGCTGGGACAAGCCGTACAACCTCAAGCAGGGCCCACAAACAGCCCGGCCGTTACACATTTCGGCGGACCCGCATTATCGATAGGGCTTCACTCATTCGTTAAGCGTTGGACCCCGGGCGGACACGTTTCACGTGAGATGACATCTCCGAAGTGGTCGTCCCGACTGTAGTTCTTTTCAGACTAAAAGACTCCCCCGAGAATGGAGCGGACGCCTAGCTTCTGCCTTCTCGGGGATACACACGAAGGCAATGCGGCCGAAACCGAGGTGTCAACGCCCGACCGCCCTTGCCTCGTGAGAATCTCGCGGGCGTTTCTTCAACCCTTAACCGGCCTGAACCCTCAAAGGGCGCGGGCTTAGTGCTACCGTCGCCCCTTAGTGGAGATATTCAAGAAGAACGGCACATCGCCGCTCTACATGGCGAGACATGTGCCTATGAGTCCGACAAATATCACCCCTTTGGAAACAGGGATAAACGCCAGTCTGAAGGTACTTTTCAGCACCTTCAACAAGTTCCTCATCAAGGAACAAACCCGAATCACCAGACTCATGAAATTCTCCCGACTCAGGATTTGTCTAAAGGCATTCCTCTAGAGGTACCTACCCCTAGTCAAACATATATAAATCCACTACACTCACTATGATGGGAATGAAGAGTGCAGTGGCGGAAGAGGGGGGGGGGGGAAGGGGGTGGGGGGTTCATATAGTATGTATAACATACATACATGTGAGTCATAGTTCGTAGAAATGAATGTTATGAGGCTAAAACATGCATTTTTCCGTAAAATTGTACATTTTGAGAAATTTGATGTACTTTGGAAGGGCTGTAACATAGCAGCTATTCGGTTAAAAAAAACATATGACTAGTGAAATTTGAAGGAAATTTAATGCTCTTTCCGAAAATGTGATAAAAAAGACCTCTACATGGCATAGTTATCGAGTTATAGTCGGAAAACCGAAAAAAGTCCGAAAAAATCGTGGTTTTTCGGCCACCCACAATCGAGCACAGGCTTTTTTTTGTCAGAAAACTCGGATTTAGCTTCCCTAGGCATCCCAAAACAACACCCCAAAATTTCATTAACTTTCCAATTTTGTCCAGCAACCCACAGTATGACCTTACTGCTGGTACGTAGAAAACGAGGATTTGCTATGCAATTCTTAGCCTGAATCAACTTAGTTTTGGAATGTAGCTAGGTACGTAAGGAGAGGGAAATTGGTAGCTTGAAATGTGAACATTTATCACATAAATCAAGTGCTTTCCAACGAGTGGCGAACGATTTTTGTGCGATGAAAACTGCGGAAGTTTCATTCCCCTAACAACGGCTGGGTTGTACGTGAAAAATACTGAAATTGTGACACAATCTATAGCAACTACTCAACTACTCGGTTGTACGTGAAAATCATCGTTAATTTACAATTTACAAACAAAACAAATTAAGTACAAAATGACAAAAAAAATTACAAAAAAAAAAAAAATTATTGGGGGTCGGCCTAAGAATTGCATAGCAATTAATATATACTCGGCTCTTCGCGCCTCGCCGGAGGGCTTCGCGCCCCTTGGGCCCCCCGGATCTTTTCTCTTTTGTACTGCGTGGAAAACGAGGATATTTTGCTATGCAATTGCTATAGCAACTACTCAACTACTCGGTTGTACGTGAAAATCATCATTAATTTCGTTACGGACGTTACAAAAAAAGTTGTTGGGGGTCGTGCTAAGAATTGCATAGCAATTAATATATATAATATCTCATATTTTTCATTGTTATCCCGACTTCTGCATGCATTTTTCCATAGTAATTGTTGCTAACGTTTGTTTATCAAAGTCTAGCGTATCCCATTGCTTTTTTCCAGTACTCATTTAATAACTTTCAATGAGAAATATTACTTTTTGTTCGAAATTCGGCTAAAGGCTGAATCAATATTACGGGCAATGGAAGACGTGAATTCCATTGTATAAGTTCCAACCGGAAGTTACTAAAAAACGTTGTTTATTTCCACGACATCATAAAAAGTTACAATGTTAAATCGATTTCGACGGTTAGGCCATCATCAGTAATAATAACAGTTATTGTACAGTTTGTGAAGTACAGTGTTATTATACTCAGTTATTGTTTGTCACTGATGATAGCCTAACCGTCGGATTCGATTTAACATTGTAACTCTTCTACTTTTTCGTGGAAATAGACCACGTTTTGACATGGATATGTCTTTTGGCTGTGGGTCAAGGAATTTTCTGTGACACTTTTTTTTCTCCACACAAAATGCAACGCTCCGGCACTTTAGATTATTATTAACTCGAAAAGTGAAGGCTAAGTAGAAATCAATGAGGTACTACCGCAATGTGCTTCTTCCCCAACATCCCAACAGAGTGGAAAGTAATGTCCATTTTGACATGGATATGTCTTTGCTCTGGGGGGTCAACCAAAAATTTCCGTGACGAAAAATTTGTGTCACAATTTCAGTGTTTTTCACGTACAACCCAGCCGTTGCTAGGGGAATGGAACTTTTGCAGTTTTCATCGCACAGAAATCGTTCGTCACTCGTTGGAAAGCGCTTGATTCATGTGATAAATTTTCACATCTCAAGCTACCAATTTCCCCCTCCTTACGTACCTGGCTACATTCCTAACTAAGTTGATTGGAGTATAAACAATTTTAATAAGCCGGTAACAATATTCTTAACGTAAAGCAATAGCATCATTTACTCCACTCTATAAGGAAACATTTTCATCCTCTTGACAACAGTCGAGGACAACTCGAGGACAACCGTTATGAAATCCCCGAACAAAGACATCCATGTAACATGGTATCCGTTTGTAAAGCAGATAGTGGAACTCGTTTACGAGTTTCTTCTTCTGTAATTGACATTTTCATGTCTTTCATATGGCACATAACAAAAAAATCGTCACGAAAAAAATTGTCCCAAGTGGCCACAACGATGATTATGACCATCAGAAATGACGTTGACCATTCATAGGTAAACACATGAAAATGTCCCAATGCGTTGCAGACTCGTATGCAAGCGTTATTGACATTTTCATGTCTTTCATATGGCACATAACAAAAAAATCGTCACGAAAAAAATTGTCCCAAGTGGCCACAACGATGATTATGACCATCAGAAATGACGTTGACCATTCATAGGTAAACACATGAAAATGTCCCAATGCGTTGCAGACTCGTATGCAAGCGTTAGGTTTCTGATTCATGAAGCAGTCTCTTGTTCTCGTGGGGTTCCATTTTTTTCAAAACTTTTATACCGAAACAGTCATCGAACGTTGTGTTGTGGGTTGTGGCATGTCGGACCATCAGAAATGACGTTGACCGTTCATAGGTAAACACATGAAAATGTCCCAATGCGTTGCAGACTCGTATGTTTTAATTTGATTTTTCAGCAAATGTTACCTAATGAAATTATGTACATTTACGTTCCCAACATCTCAACAGAGTGGAAAGTAATGTCCATTTTTACTTTCCCAACATCCCAACAGAGTGTAAAGTAATGTCTACAACTTTGACATATCCATGATATTTTGTTTTTCCCTTCAAGGGAGAAATTTATATATGGGTCATTCTCACAGAAAAGGGCAGTTCTGAGTTTGAGTTGATTTGGTTGTTCCCTTTCACTATCTTCCGTTTTGAAATGGTTGTCCACAACTTTGTCGCGAGTGATTTAGTTCGTATAAGTTCTATTTCGCAATAGAAGTGATTCGGTGGGTAATCGAATTATCCAGGCCGCTGGAACAAATCGAAGCAGAGCGAAGCGGGTGAAGTCGTATAAACGTGTAAGAAAACACCCAGAAACGGCGTTTTCGCGACCGCTGAGCTGAGGAGGTTGATTAGTGAGGTTGACTCACCCATGAAATTCTTCTGAGCACTCAAAGGGAAATGCCGTAAGAGACAGCGAGGGCTCGATCTGCCGACCCACCCAAGCGAACGGCACCAGCTGTGAAATGCTAAACGGTCCCAGCCTCGCTCCTGTCCTTTGCCTTCCAACTTTCATCGTCTCTTGACTCGTTATCATTGGGCGTTAACCCTCTCTACCCCTGAAAGTACAGAATGACTCTGAAATAATCCCGAAAATCGACAATTTCGGTTGTGAGCGACTTTAAACTTTTTGAGGGCGTTGGAGTTCATTCAGACCGTTTCACAGTGGGCAAAATTGCGAGAAACCTGGCCAAAATTTAAAAATTATTTCCATAAACTGATAACTTTAACCTTAGAACACGGCCGAACACGGAGGGGAAGGCCTCTTCACGCGGAAAAATGTACAGAAAATAGAGAAACAGAGGATAACATTTGACTGCAGGACCACAGCAAGCTGTAACAAAGGGATAACACCAAACACATAAAGTAACAATTATGATACAGGAGATACAAGACAAAAAAAATACTACAAGAATGGATAAGTAAAAAGTAGAAACCACTATGTAGAAAACTCGTAAACGAGTTCCACTATCCGCTTTACAAGCAGATCCCATGTTACATGGATTTGGATATGTGTTTGATTGGGGATTTCATAACGGTTGTCCTCGACTGTTGTCAAGAGGATGAAAATGTTTTCTATGCAGTGGAGTAAATGATGCTATTGCTTTAAGTTAAGAATATTGTAACCGGCTTATTAAAATTGTTTATAGTCCAATTAACTTAGTTTTGTAATGTAGCCAGGTACGTAAGGAGGGGGAAATTGGTAGCTTGAGATGTGAACATTTATCACATAAATCAAGCGCTTTCCAACGAGTGGCGAACGATTTCTGTGCGATGAAAACTGCCGAAGTTCCATTCCCCTAGCAACGGCTGGGTTGTACGTGAAAAACACTGAAATTGTGACACAAATTTTGCATCACGGAAATTTTAGGTTGACCCCCCAGAGCAAAGACATCAAAAAATAGGATTTCCGATCCATGCAGACAACATTTCAGGATATACCCATTCAGCATCCCCATCTCACCTATACACCAACATACACATTCTATACTTAGTTCTGGTACATGTACAAATTGTATATAACCAATAAATGAATTAAAAAAAAAAACACCAATAGTTTTTACAACTGATTCTACTTCACTCTGGTGCTTGAAACTTAACACTTGACTATCGTTAGAAAAATATTCAAATTATTTTTTTATTGTCTATGTTTATTGTCTATTCTCATAAACTGATAACTTCAACCCCAGAACACACCAATAGTTTTAGTTTTTACAACTGATTCCACACCACTGGGGTGCTTCAAACATAACACTTGAATATCGTTAAAAAATATTCAAATTTGTTTTTTTTATTGTCTATGTTTATTGTCTCTTGTCTTGTTTAATTTATTAAATAATTGATTATTAAATACTTAGAAATTACTCTTAATTAAATTATTATTTCGATTCCAACAAAAGAAGGTTAATTACTTCCGAGTCTACCAAGGTCGGAACGTTCTAGCCAATTTTCTAAGAAAATGAAGCTATTGTATTGAATCCTAAATTTCCTTCATGGAAATCCGTTTTGAAATTTATTGAGTTTAACTCTTTTTGATATGTGTATGTAGAGTTTTATCAAAAAGTTCTGGTTCTGCTCAATTTGCGCTCAAACAAAGCGCCGTTGTAACTTCTCAGTGGTTTCAGCATTACTGTTTCTGAGTCATCTGGTTTTTTCATATTGCTGTAATATTCTCAGCTTTCTTGTTATTCTAATCAGCTTCTAAACCTCCGAGGCTAATTTATTTCCTTTTCAACCTGCCGTCTTACCAAGTTGTTTTTGTTGTTTTGACATTTTTAGAAAAAGTTTCAGCATTCACCATCTATAAACCGAAAAATTGAGAGGCCCTGAGCCGCGAAGGTGTGAACCCTTGTGGGAGGCACGATACGCTAACGTTTAATCATCTACTAGATATAAATGGGGCTTATAATAATTATAGGCCAGTGATCTGCGTGAAAGGGCTATCTAATACAAAAAATAATAAACCTTTGTGTAATAATTTGCAGCGTTTTTGTTTGTAATTCATATTTAAGTGGATGATAGTCCCCATTGACATGTTTTCCATTTCAATTTCTCTCTCTTTATCACTCTCCATCTCTCTCTCTCTCTCTCTCTCTCTCGCTCTCTCTCCTTTTTTCTTTTTGATGAAAATCCGGGCCCCCCTCACAAAGGCCGGGCCCCGGGGGTAACGTACCCAGTGCCCCCTCCCTCTCTACGGGCTTGTGAGCAGGAGAAAATTTAGCTTTCTCATCTAATTAGGAATGAGCCAATAATTTCTATCATCTCCTAATATCCAAGAGAATCTCCCAATTTTCACCTTCCCAGGAAAAACAAGAGAGAATTCAGCTTTCTCAGCTGATTAGGAATGAGCCAATAATTTATATCATCTCCTAATATCCAAGGGAATCTCCCAATTTTCAGCTTCCCAGGGGTAACAAGAGAAAATTTAGCTCCTTCAGCTGATTAGGAAAGAGCCAATAATTTCTATCGTCTCCTTATCAATTTTCAACTTCCTAGAATGAACAGAAGATAATTTAGCTCACTAACAACGAGACTTCGAACATTCATAAAATTTGCGAACTTCCCAATAAAATTTCCAATGATTTCTGATTTCATTCTTGCAGTTTAGTTACCTAGGCTACCGTATTTCTTCATCAGTGTCGCGTTACAATTTTTGATCTGAAAATCAGTAGTCCGCCAATAGTCTAGGGTACTAGTATTCTGTCATGGGTACTAGCCAATGTCAGAATTCATTTTGGCCTCAGAGCTTATTTATTGGTTCTACAGGCATTTGTTTGACCAAAAAGTGGTTTTGTTGACCGGGAAAATAGCTGAAATTTCCGGCTAAAGACCTTTTTACCCAACCGACCGCAATCGGTCAGTTTGGTCACCATGAGAACAACAGAAACTATAATAGGGTTGCCATCAGTACGGTAATTACAGTATACGTACGATAATTTAGATGCACATACGGTGTACGGTAGTAATCTCGTTACCGTACGCGAAAATACGGTAAAATGGAAATCCTAGGTAAATTGGTACATTACCATAAATCTGTTTATCATTTGTTCATCTAAAGTTTACTACAGGTTTTGAAGAAGGAGGATTACAACCCTTTTATCCTCAAGACTGACCTACTATCGAGGGTGAAATTGAAAATCTCCTGCCAAAATTTGTACTGAACAATTAGTAATTAAAATTCGTACTGAACAAATAATGTCCTCCATGCCTCAAATGCATCTGTACATAGGTACTTCCACTTTTACCGATATACAATCCAATCCCAAACAACCAGGAACCTCAAGCCCGAAATATCAATATTAGATTAATTTTTCTTGTAACTTTTTGACATTTTCATGTCTTTCATATGGCACATAACAAAAAAATCGTCACGAAAAAAATTGTCCCAAGTGGCCACAACGATGATTATGACCATCAGAAATGACGTTGACCATTCATAGGTAAACACATGAAAATGTCCCAATGCGTTGCAGACTCGTATGCAAGCGTTAGGTTATACTTAAGCATTACAGAAGGTATAGTTTTTGTTTTAATTTAAATCGTATTTTTTCAATTCTGCTGACAGCCTTATTTTTTAATAAGACAGTCTCTGCAGCATCACACAAAGTGCTGTGAAGTCCTGTGATGCCAAATACTCGGTATCATCCAGGCAGTATGATTTTCCTTTCATTTATGAAGTTTTATCGAAGTATTTGATTTTATTTTTTCAGTTGATTCAATAATACCTCTACTGTTTTGTAATTTTTGAATAAATTCATTTGATGAACATCTAAATTTTGTTTTTAAATATGCGTGCAGTGTAGGTACGGTATGTCTTAGGGTTGATGTACGAGAATGTACGGTAATTTGGAAGATTACGGTAATGGATGAGTTAGCAACTCTAGGCCAAACTCATAATCTGTATGGTTGCCAGATGTCACAGTGCGAATAGCGGAGAACCCCCTGATTCCCGCGCGAGCAGTTGGAACAGTGAGGGAAAAACTTTCCTTTTGCTTCTTTGTCGATTAGCTTCCCACGGTTGTATAATAGTGTCCCAGGCCGGGTGTCAGCGGCAAGTTTTAAATAACAAAGGAGGCTATCAGCGAGGTCTGTTGAATAATTTGAAACCGGAAAAACACTCTTTCTACAGAATTGCTATAACTTTGCAGGCCTTGTCCTCGGTATACAGGGTGTTGCTGTTTGTGATTTTCTTTTATCCCCTAACATATATATTTTTTAATTCTCGCTAAAGACCACTTTTTTCACTTTTAAGATTTTTTTTCGCGTTTTGGACTTTGTGTCACTGAAACTGTTATAAATCCCTAAATATTCAGACAAATAGTTCCTCCAATGTGTACATACACTCTGCAATTTATTGAGAAAAAAAAAAAAAAAGTTTTTTACCTCCAACTTATGTTGTTTATCACCTAGCTCTATATCCGTCAATGCACCATATTCTTCAATAAAGAACAACAATCAGTCTAAACCGTGACGTTTTTTTAGTTTATGTGTGTTTTCTTATTGTATTTATTACTAGGCAGATCTCACCCGTGCATTGCACGGCGTGGCGTACAGATCCATTAAATGGGCCATAAGAGAAACCGCCCACCCGTGGGTACTTAATTGAATTCACGATCGTGTTGACTCATTGTTCCGACACCCGTGGGTACTTTATTGAATTCGAGCCAGGCTACATCACCTACCCCAGTAGCGTTGTTGTTACCACTACACAACAAGGTAGTGAAGTAAGGTTGTTAGTTCATGTACCCAAGCATCAAAATAAGAAAACAGTTGATTGTTCTCTACGCTACACAGTGAGTCTATTTTATTTATTGGTATCACGTGAGCTAGTTTTCGTGACGATTTTTCAGTTTATGTGCCAAAGCAAAGACATGAACATGTCAAAATCAACCTGATTACACTCAAATGGTAGGTATTTTTAACCATTTTTGCCTCTGTTACCCAACTTCTCGTAGAAAAGGGGATATTACAGCCGTCGGCACGGCGATATTTGGGGGTGGGGATGCATTTTCTTTGCGTTTTAGAGTTATGTCGCTGAAAAACAACGCTTACAATAGTCATCAATTTTCAGACTTCTTTATATGCATATATTTTTATACAAAATTTTGTGCTCACTACTCCTCTGAAACCGCAGGTCCGATTCGGACAAAATTTTGATATGATGTATCATTACCATGTCGGAACTTGTGCCTTGCTGACTTGGGTGAGGATCAGCTGACTGCGAGCCGTAATACCAATCATAATGATGGCAAAATCGTGCTCAAATCTCTCCTATTTACCGTAGGACGTCGAAATTTGACAGGGAGCCTCTCTTGAACAGCAAGAGACAAGCAAAGTGAGGAGCGCCATCCTGATCAGCTGAGTGAGCTGAAATCTCTCCTGTTCATCGTAGGACATTGAAAATGTATAGGGAGCCTTAGTGGGATAACAACAGACGAATGAACTTACAGGCTTAATCCTGATCAGCTGAGCGAAAAGTTATGTCGTCTGCCTAATCATAACGAAATTTGATAGGGAGCCTCTCTAGGACTACAAGGGACGAATGGGATTACGGGCTTCACCCAGAGCTCCAGCTGATTGGTTCGAAAAGTTAGTTCTGCTTACGCAAACTGCGTGAGTGTTTTAGTTTGTATTATCTACTAATTTCGTTAAGGGTTGACTAATTTCTGTGCTGAAAAAGCGCTGTCCACGGATCTGATCTCTCACATTTTTCTGGTGAAAGAACGGATATCTTATCCCAATCCTAACGGAATTATCGTGTGATAGATTGACACACAACATACTCGAGACGCTCATTAATGCATTTAATAAATAGATGTATTTCTGCATGAAAAAGCGTTAAATCTTGGGTTCGTTTCAGAATGCCTTTTAACGGATTTTAAATGATGATTGTTATCGAAAATATAATTTTAAAATTATTGGAGCCTTTGAAATAGATTAATATTTCACGAAAATTATCCCGTTCCACCATAGAGGGCTAAAGAGGGACCTAAAGAGACCCAGAGACTGGGGTTACCCCTGAAAAACATCAGTGAGATAACTGGATTAACTCTAGGTTAGTTCGCAACCCTCCGTAGGGGAATGCGCCATAACTGACTTGTGCTTAGTACATAGTAGTACTAGGTTTCTTGACATACATTTGAAGATTTCAGATAAAACAAATTTCAACACAACATAATAGCCATGTAGCTCATATTACTAACTACGTATGTATTGGACCAAAAGCTACGTGTGGGCAAGGATGGTTCTAAAATCTTGGTATCACTTACATTTATCCCCCAAACATGAAAACCGTCTGCTAAGTTGGGTGTGGCACATAGCTTCATCGTTCGCCTATCATCTTCTTCCAACTATCATCCAAATTTAAGCGAACTCGAACGACTAGGGAGTGAAGAGATGGAGCATGATGGAATTTACGTTTGCGCATGCGCAAAATGAAGTATAGATTTGGCAACAATGAAACTGATAGGGGACCATCTACAACCTAACCCGCGCATTCTCTGACAATTTCATCGAAATCAGATGAAAATTGTAGAAATTAAGGTCATTAGAAGTATTTCATATTGACACCTGCGCAATAGCAATTGATACAATCCTGTTGAAATTGATATAAGCTAATCAAATCATCTTCTTTCAATTATCATCCAAATTTAAGCGAAACTAAGCGACTAGAGTGTGAAAAAATGGAGCATAATGGAATTTACGTTTGCGCATGCGCAGAATGAAGTATTGATTCGGCAACAATGAAACTGATAGGGGACCATCTACAACCTAACCCGCGCATTCTCTGACAATTTCATCGAAATCGGATAAAAACGGTGGAAATGAAGGTCGTTACAAGGATTTCACATACGCTCATGCGCAGTAGCTATTAATGATATAATCATGTTGAAATAGATATGGACCATAATGAAATTTACCTTTGCGCATGCGCAGGATGAAGTATTGATTTCGCTGCAATGAAACTGATAGGGGACCGTCTTCACCCTATTCCGCACATCCCCTAAAAATTTCATCCAGATTTTTTTTTTTTTTAATTTCTTTATTAATAAATGAAATACAATTACAACTTTACCGTAAGCTGCTTAAGCTCAAAGCTTCTCTGCAGCGACCACACACAAAATACAATTTTTCTGAATGTCTCATCAACCGAGATATCTTAAAAAGCAAAATCATACAACACTTCTTTTACTATATCTAATAACAACTAATGAAATTAAATTAAAAACAAAATCAAAGCTAAAATTTAAATTAAAATTAACCGCCAATAGAAAGAAAAAGAGAGAAAAAAAAAAAACAACAATGCAGCCTGCTGATGAATTAAATTACTCATGCTAACCACGACTCGTTAGAAATCAAAAGGTTCGGGGACATTATTACATTGTTTAAAGGCCGCCATTCACGACGGAGCCAGATGGCCTGAGGCCGCTCGCTCGAGTCCATTTGGCCCCGGTCCAAATTAGGGGGGTCACACACGGGCGGGCTACGGGGAGCCAGTAGCGTTTCCTCGTTCTTCGGTCCTGGTGCTGTGCGCTTGAGCATCTGACCTCACCAATTCATGACATTCAAACATGGAACATGCTTTCTTCCCGCTAATTCGTAAATGTAAATAAATTTAAAACTACGACATAAATGTTTTAAAAATCGAAATTAGAACAGAGTACCTAAGTAGGTAATTTTCTGTTATGGTGCGCATCTACAAATTACTATACGTGAAAATCAAAAGAAAAAAACAGCGTGACGTGACGGTAAAAATCGTATTCACACCCCGCTAAACTATTCAACGCGGTGCGCCTATAGAAGTTTACACTACAAAAACCCATTGGATATAGGTATATATATCCAATACGAAGTCACGGCCCCTCACACAATCCATCGTACACGTACTATCTCCTCGACGTCTAGAAGTACACTGAAAGGATTTTGGCCCGGGGGATGACCCACACACGGAAGAGCCAGTCAGTGGAGCCGGTCCATTTGGCGTGCCGATCCCCACACACGGCAAGTCCACTCGACGGCTCCGTGGCTTGGCTCCATGGATTTTGGCCCGTCCGAAAATCCAGGAAGGCCACTAGGTGGCGCGGGGCCACTTGAAATATCCCTACACACGGTGGAATATGGATCAGCCTGAGGCCGTTTGGCTTGTTGGCTCCGTCGTGAATGGCGACCTTAAGTACCTTGAAGGTTTTAATTGTACCATCTTTAAAGGCGTCAGGAAGATCGTTCAACAATTCAACAAGATCGGATGAAAACTGTGGAAAATAAGCTTGTAACCAAGATTTCATATTGGTGCATGCGCAGTAGTTATTAATGATACAACCATGTTAAAATTGATATAAGATGATTAAATTGTCATCCTTTATCTATCATCCAAATTTTGAGCGAGATCAAACGACTAGGGCGTCGTATTGGGCCATGAACTATGAAACTAATAGGGGACCGTCCAATCCCTAGCCCGCGCATTACCTGACAATTTCATTCGAATCGGATGAAAACTGTGGAAAATAATATTGTTACACGGATTAGCGGACACACACACACACACACACACACACACACACCCACACACACACACAGACGCGGAACCAAGTTGTTCAGAATGGTCTAATACGTATAATTCGAGTGGAAATTTTGATTTTGGATACCCCAAATTTTTATCTCCCGAAGGTGAAAACATTGCTGGAAGCAATGTGGAGCGTGAAGTATACTCGAAATGATAATTTCAATCGAAACACCAATTATAATTTAAAATTTGGTTACCTAACATTAATTTCGCTAATGGAACATCTTCGTCATTGATTTGATTACTTGGTGTGTCGCCTTTGTTGGTTTGTACTTTCTCCCCACGACAATGGGGGCTTTGAACCTTTTCGAGGACTAACAGCCTGAGAGGAAAGTTTGCTTGAAACGGTCCTGCCGTCGACTTGAAGCCGAATTACTTTCTGGGACATGCCTTCGGGGAGTTCGTTTTTCCTTCTCTGTGATTCAAGTTCTTGACGACGTATCGATTATATTAAACAGTAGGAGGCGTACGGCAGGCGGCGGAACTTTCGCTACTGTAAAAACTGGCATATTTCTCATTTCAGTAAGCAAGTGTTCTGCGTAGCACAAAGTTTTGACCCTACATTATACTTCATTGCAAATTACTTTAAATTCACCATTTCACTTTTGCTTGGGGAAGCTTTCTGCAAGAATTCTGCAAGGAGTCGGGGGAAGAAAAACCCTCCCAAAATCAACATTTTCATTACTTTTGGGTCCGAGTCTACCTAAAGGTAGCGGAAACATTGTTTTCACTTTCGGGAGGAAAAAAATGTATGGTCTCCAAATTCAAAATTTCAACTCGCATTTTCATGTTTTAGACCTTTCTGAACATATTTGGTTCCGTGTGTATCTGTGTGTGTGAGTGTGTGTGTGTGTGTGTCTGTCTGTTTGTCTGTCTGTCTGTCTGTCTGTCGTGTGTCCGCAAATCCTTGTAACAAGCTCATTTTCCACAGTTTTCATCCCATTTGGATGAAATTTTCAGGGAATGTGCGGGCTAGGGGGTAGACGGTCTCCTATCAGTTTCATCGTTCTTGACTCAATACCTAACTCTGCGCATGCGCAAACGTAAATTCTACCATACATCATTTTCTCGCGTTCTAGTCGTCTTATCTCGCTCAGATTTGGATGATAGTTGGGGAATGACGATTTGATCATCCCATATCAATTTCAACATGATTGTATCATTAATAGCTACTGCGCAAACGCCTATATGAAATTCTTGTAACGACCGTAATTTCCACTTTTTTCATCCGATTTCGATGTAATTGTCTGAGAAGCGTGGGTTATGTTGTATGGTCCACTATCAGTTTCATTGTAGCCAAATCAATACTCTACTCTGCGCATGCGCTAACGTAAATTCTATTAGGATCCATTTTTTCACGCCCTATTCGTCCGAACTCGCTAAAATTTGGATGATGGTTGGGGGATAACGATTTAATCATCCCATATCAATTTCATCATGATTGTATCATTAATAGCTACTGCTCATGTGCCAATGTGAAATAGTTGTAATGACCTTAATTTCCACAGTTCTCATCCGATTTTGATGAAATTGTTAGCGAATAGCGGTTTAGGTCGTAGATGGTCTCGTACCTATTTCATTGCAATTCATCAGTTCATTCTGCGCTTGCCCAAACGTAAATTTCATTGAGTATCATTTTTTCGAGGCTTAATTGACCAATTATGCCATTTCATGCTACTAGGTACTTGGTTTACTGTTTTCCGCTATGGAATTTTTCAAGATCATTTAAAACTTTTCAATGATCTATACATTCTTGATAGCTAAACGAGGAAGCTTTGTGCCACACCCAACTTGGCAGACGTTTTTTGATTTTCCACAATGATCGTTTGTAATCGACCAAGAAAAAATTGTAACCCTCCCTCAAAATTTCTGTAGGTGTTCTCCTGCGTAGCACAAAGTTTTGACCCAAAATTATACTTCATTGCAAATTACTAGAAATTTACCATTTCGCTTTTGCTTCCTCACTGCCGAAAATAGGGAAGCTTCCTGCAAGAAGTTGGAAAAAAATTCCCTCAACATCAACCTTTTTACTTTGTTTTCTTGTTTTCCACAATGATCCTTTGCAATTGAGCAAGAAAAAATTGTAACTCACCCTCAAAATTTGATAGTTACCGTTTCAATACACGTTGATTCTTTGAGATGAAATCGAATTGGTGAAAAAACCGTCCCGTCGTACGCTGTTGGACGTTTTTTTCCGAATCTGCTGGAAAGAATTTTATGAAATATGGCGCTAAATTCATACATCGCCCGGGGGTGTGTCAGTCACATCGGCATCAATTTTGTTCAACCCGAAACGATATAGCGTAAGGGCAGTAATCAAAAATAAATGAAAAATCTTGATAACTTTGAAGGTAACAGTAATTTTTGTTTGTAATTTCCCAAAAAATCGAATGAAACCACCCGTAAGGCTGTATGTCGATATGGTTGCTCTCCCCAATGGAGTCTTGACTTCGCGAAATTGAGTTTATTATAACTTTTGTAGGATGGACTGGCGAAGAGTTGGTAGATGTTTTTTTTATCTCATAAATTGTCAGTTGATGGGTCGATGGGGTAGATGCAGTTTGATGTTAGAAAGAAATTTATTTAAAAAACAAATATACTTATAAATAGATCAAATAATACAGAAAAATAAGACATTTTAGGAATATAATATGAATAACATTGTCCACAAAAGGCGAGCCCGTGTGATGAACAACTACTTCCGTCCAGCTTAAATCCCAAAATTGCTTATTTTAAATTAGGAAAGTAAACAAACACATAAATCACTTCTGCTTACAGACTTTAAAACAATAAACGTCTTCTAATATAAATTAAATAACATAGATAGATCAACCGATCGCAAGAGTCAGTTATGGCTGATTTAAATTTGGACCTAGGCAGTTCAATATCTATGGAGGCTTTTATTAAATGATTGTGTAAATAATGGATGGTGAACAAAAAACAAATAAATATATAAATTTGGCGTATTTCCTCGTTGTCACCGTTTCTTCTCCAATAGAATCAGTGTCTCTTTGGGCCTTATATACTAGGACTAAAAATGAGATACCTCTCTATCGAATTTCAACTTCCCGGGGCGAACTGGAAAGAATTTTTCTCACTATGCTGTGTATGTGTGTGTGCGCGCGCAAGAGCGCGCGCGCGTGTGTGTGTGTGTGACTATATCACATGCCGAGTGACCGGGGCAAGAAGCCAGATATCGTTGCTGTCAAGCCCGATGGGTCTGCCATATTCCTGGATGTCCAGGTTGTCAGTGGCAGCGTGGAAATGGAGCAGACCTGGGGGGCTAAGAAAAGTAAATATGATAGAAATGATCTGCGACAAGCGGTATCTGAGCTAAAGGAGCGGCACCTAATAACATCAAGGTCATGGCCGCAACCGTGTTATGGCGCGGGGTGTGGTGCGGGAAAAGCGCCAAGAAGTTACTCGAGTTGGGCATCTTGGCAGGAGTGCTCCGTGGTATCATCACTCGCGTCCTCAGGGGGTCTTACCTCAACTAGTGGTCATTTTGTAGGGGCGATTCCTTTCATCCCATTCTTCCTCCTCGTCCTGCAACCTCCTTCATGCTTAGAGCCGGCGTCGGGTAAACCTGGGCGTCCTCTCCACTTTTTTATTTTATTTGTTTATTTTTCAATTTCTAATCCGCCTTTGAGGGGAGTTTTGTAAAAAAAAAAAAAAAAAAAAAAAGGGTGTGTGTGACGAATTATGTTGTCGCTGACAAGCTCATAAGCCTCAACCTATTTTCGAGATTCGTTCCTAGTTCCATTCCAATTTGTATCCAGTTAACCAACAAACTTTGGAATTTTTGAATTTTATGACGGAAGGGAAGAAGGGAGGCTGTAGAGCCAAAAAGACATAATTCCAACGACAAATTTTCTGCCCAGCTCTTATTATGTTGGCTCTTAATTTTAATCTAGTTGTGCAGCAATCCTTGAAAATTCCGATTTGAGGTAATGATGGCGGTGAAGGGGGTAGTTACCAATTAATTCAAGAGCTGCAAGCTACAATAATCGACTGATTATCGTGATTACTTTGAATTATATATCAAGATTTCAAATTTAATTTTGGAATGGCGTAATACTGCTAAATCGTGATGTTGACCGTATTATTATCTGAACATCGTGTTTCTTTTCTTGATCAATTACGACTTTAGTCCTGTTTTTGAATGTATGCCAGGAGTTTCAAATTTCATTATGGAGGTAGTAGCAATAAATCGTAGCAATAAATCGTCATGTTTTCACTATTTTTCATCTGATTTCCGTCAGCATTACTGTTATTTTTTTCGATCTAAATTTCAGTTTTGTTATTCATCAAACCTATGAATAGTATATACGTACCTTGTAAGAAATGTATGCATAAGAAAAAGCGTTAAACCTGGAATTGTTTCAGAATGCCTCAAAAAGGAATTACACAAGGAAAATATTGAAGGAAAAAATTTAAAAAAATTTTTGGATACATTTTTGGCGACTGCTTCATCTTTACGAATATTCACCAATAATGAAATAAAAAGAGTAACAGCTCATTGTTTTGCCATTTTAAAACGTTGATTCAATGAAAGAAGAAATACCAGTATATATATAGGAATTCTTTCTAAACCTTTCCTACATCGTAATTTTGTGTCTAGAACGGAAGCTTCCGCATGTGAGACATTTGAATTATAAAGCTTTCTCTGAACCTGGTAAAACCCCGCTCTCCAAGAAAATACGTTCGCTAAAAACAAACCCGGAATGTTATTACCCCCACGATGTTTGACATAGCGACCCTGAACTCATTGAAAGGGTTTTATTTGCGAGGAAATGGTACAAAGGGGTACTTAACAATTTTATTAGGCTGTGTTCAACCCTTATTTAAGGGTTGCGAGGAGTTATTTTTTTCTGTCGAGGAGGCTCCTAAGGCTCAAACGGACTGCAGAAAAAGAAATCGTGGGGGACGTAGGCCGACAACTGCCCATTCATAACTTCCTTGATTACAGCTCTAAGGGGAGCAGAATGGGGGGGTGGGATGAAAACGAGGAAAGGAAAACTCTGAAAAAGAGAAATTTTTTTCAAGGATGTGTCTCATTGAAAAAGTCCTCTTATCAACTATCCGTCTTCCCTTTTCTATCGGATGATTTTTTTTTTTTTTTTTTTTCCCAGGGACAAGACTGGGCCGGATCTCTAATGATCTTTCAGGCGTATAATAAATATCCTGGTAGTTTCCCCAACCTCTTTCGCTTCCTATCATTTTTGCTGCGGGGCGCCTTCCACCAATTTCCTTTAGGCCGTGGAAGTCCCCCAAACTACTTCCCCGCCCGGTACGAGAAGAGAGAGAAAAAAACCTCAAACACGACTCCGGCTCTCATTAATCAAAGATTTAAAAGGCTTAATCTTTCAGAGGAGGAGCACCAGCGTCATGATCAAGCCTTAAACCTGACTGATGGACGGAGTTCTATCCACCCCGGCTCTACCACCGCTCGCCGCGCCATCTCTCCGTAGGATAACGAGTGACAGCCCGGGTTTTTGGAGGTGGGGCAGGCCCGAACCATTTCTTATGAGCTGGCGCTTCATTTCTCCTTCCTATCCAGCTACTTTTACCAGAGATATCGTGAACCCCGCTCGAGAGCTCCACCTCATTACTTCCGTTTCAACAAGGGAGTTTCTGTAGGGAAATACGCATATTGATGCTCAGGATTTCGAAGACGAGCCTTCAATTTGCATTTCAACTCGATACCTAATTGGGCTCTTGTGCCTTTTGCTCCCAGGGATTATTATCTCAGTGGATTCCGGGTTCTAAGCTTAGGGACGATCCCTTTTCAGTGTAATACTACTGCATTACTCGATCGTCTGCCCAAGGGTCGTCCTAATTCAGTAGGTATCTTGTACTTGTAAGTACCTACCAAAGTACTCGTGTAAAACTACTTGATAGCCAACCACAATAATTACACTACACAAACTAGTGGATGATCTTTGAAGACTTACGAAATCCTTCCAATTTTTGACATGATGAATGCCAATACCAATACAATAAGCTTCAAAAAAGAGCAGTTCGAATTTTGAGGGGGCTGAATTGGAGTCAGAGCTGCCGTAGTCACTTTAGAGACCTCGGGATTCTGACAATTCCGAGCTACTATGTTCTGAATTCCCTTCTGTTTGTTCGAGAGCGTACTGACTCAATTGTAAGAGGTAACGATGTTCATCAATATCCCACCAGAGGCAATAATAATTTACGCCCACCAGCTGCTCGCCTTACGACAACGTTGACAAGTGATCCGGTACAGATGGGGACTCGTCTTTTCAATTGCCTACCAGTACAAATTCAAATGCTTCCAGTTAAAAAGTTCAAAAGTACCCTGAAACGAGCCCTGATTGAGATCGAACTTTATGAAGTATCAAGTTTTTTTAATGTGAATTGGAGGAAATATGTACCTGACTAAGTTGTTACCCAAAGATTCTCTAACTATTTTATTATATTTTTAATTTTGTCATGACTTAATTTTCAGTGTATTGTTATATTTATATTGTATTTATGTATTTTGTATATACCTGACGTTTGTATTGCCTCATTTAGGCCTCGACAAAGAAAAATATATCTATCTATCTATCTAACAAGAAATAATAACTTGATGGAATGTCAGCTGATGTAATAAGTTTGGATCTGCAATTAGATACCACCAGCGTAACCTTAATGGTGGAATAAATATCCTGGTAGTTTCTCCAAGGTCTTTCACTTCCTATAATTTTTACCGCTGGGGGCCTACCTCGAATTTTCTCATGGCTACAGGAACTCAAGAGGAGGGAGAGAGATATAGAAACCTCAACCACGACTCCAGCTTTCATTAGCCAAAGATTTAAAAGACATTTACTCTTTCAGAGGAGGTGCACCAGCCTTAAACCGGACTATTGGACGGAGTTCTACCCACCTCGGCTCTACCATCTCTCCGTAGAATAACGAGTGACAGCGCGGGTTTTTGGAGGTGGGGCAGGCCCGAACCATTTCTTATGAGCTGGAGCTTCATTTCTCCTTCCTACCCAGCTACTTTTACCGGAGATATCGCGAACCCCGCGCGAGAGCCTCACTTCATTACTTCCGTTTCAACAAGGTAGTTTCAGTAGGAGAATACGCATATTGATGGCGAGGCGAGATGTCAGGGGATGCTATCATTAGGCGTGGGGTACGCCGCTCCATGGGGATTCTCTGCTGCCACTTCTTTTTAATCTGGTTGTGGATGTGGCCTTGGGTAAGCTGCCTGCTGAAATAGGGTTTGATCCCCCCCGTGGGGTGCAATTAGGTGCATTGGCTTTTGCCGACGATGTCATCTTGCTCACAGATACCTGTGAGGGCTAGCAGATCGCCCTCAATGCCTTTGCTGGGCTGCTAGCTAGGTGTGGTTTGGTGGTCAACCCAAGAAGCGTTGGTCAGTCTCCTTGGTCCCGTTGGGTTGCCAGCATAAGGTGAGGGTGGTGGATGAGGACTGATTTGTGAGGGGACAGTCACCCATCTCCACCCGATACGGGTTGTAGGTTTAGCCATACCTTGGAATCGAGTTCATGGGCGTGACCCATGAAGGAGCAAGCTGCGTGGACCTTGGAGTAGGTACCACTAGCTCGTATCACCAGCAGTTGCATTCGCACTTACTTACTGCCAATGACAACCTATTATCATAATGATTAGAATGATTTTAATCACTATGTTTCATTTGATAATAAATTACCATGCTCATATTCTAAAAAACCTTAATCAGTGAAATAGTTACCATTAATATTAAATAACCCTATGTATATTCTACGTCCTCATTCGTTGCAAAACGTCAGTAGTGAATTTTCCAATGTCTTGGGTGAACCTTGACTGCTGATGGTATAAAATGGTGCAAACCCGAAAGGGTCGCACGGTCGTGGTTGGATTTGGCGGCATCCAAGAGGTTTCATAGAAGAAAGTGATCGTTCATCATCCAATTATTTATTATGTGTTTTAAAAGTGTGTGCTGTTTTTTTGGTTTTCGGGTATAGTTTGGTACATGACAGGTCTCCCCCCCCCCATTTTTTTTTGCTAAGGTTTAAACCGCATCTCAACCAGAAGGGTCATTAGCGGCATTGACCAAGGTGTCCAAAGGGACGCTGAGAGTGGCACGATTCTATGGGGAGCCATGTTGCCATCCTTGACTAAAAAGGAGCGCCATCATGGACTCCACTGGCAACTCGGAGGGGAATAAAATGAAGGGTACAATGATGAGCACTGTTTAGCCCCCAAAGAGGTAGAAAAAAACCCAAAAATAAAATTTTACAACTTAGACTAGATGTAAAATAGGCTAATAACTATATTTTTGCTAGGTACTACATTATACAATCAGCAAAGTGAAATAAAACTTTGACTAGATGTACATAAATATATCACAGATCAGATATCACAGTTTGTAGTAGAGCTCAGCGGCTCTCAGGTACAACAACAGGGATAGGACCTTGTCTGGTCCCGATAATACATCAACCCACTGAGGTGGCTGATGCTGGACTCGGAGGTGCACAGAGGGCTGGGCAGTCCTCCAGAAAGTGACGGATGGACAGATCACCCCCACACCTCCCACACACAACATTTCGAGCTTCTGCACTAAGCAGGTGTCTGTGAGTAAGACGGGTATGGCCAGTGGCAACTCGGTTGACCACTATTCGATCCCTCCTTGGAAGTTGGGTTACGAAAGGGCCCACGGGGCTCAAGTCCTGAAGGACACCACGCAGACCAGTGACCTCACCCTGCCATTGCTCATGCCAGATGGAATTAGCTTTATATAGCATGTAGGAGATTTGATCCTCAATGTGTATAGGCAACATATCAATGGAGTTATCACCAATGACTCTCCTTGCAAGGGCATCTGCACACTAATTGCCATGAATACCCACGTGGCTCGTTACCCACATAAAAGTTATGGTTGAGCCCAACGTTGTGGCTTGGTGTTGCGATACACGTAGGCTTTGTATTAGGGGATCATCAGAATATGAGTCCCTAATCGCCTCGATGGTACTTAGTGAATCGCTACGGATCACATAATTCCCAACTCCCAATAATTGGCAGTGTCGAACAACCAGTGTCATTGCCCACAGCTCTGCTGTGAACACAGACGCAACTGGTGGTAGGCGTCTAGTGACTTGGAAGTTGGGGCTCCATGGAGCTAGGCCAACACCATCAGGTGTCTTTGAGCCATCATTGAATAGAAGAGTGTGTCCAGCATATTGCTGGATTGCCTTAGTGTAGCAACATCTGAGGATGTGTGGCCCTTGACCCCGACCCTCATGCGAAGGTCAACATACGACCCAGACAAGGTCCAGGGGGGGGGGGGACCTCATATGGAACCAGAGGGTATCTTTCTATGCTATCCCAACTAGTGAGCTCCTGAAAAAGAAAACCCAGTGGGCGAGTTCGTGTCTGGAGCTTGGAATATGTCTCATCTAGGGAGGGTAGGGTGACTACTTCCTGCAGGGGGTGCCGTGGGAATAGCGCAACCGCTCAGCATAGCCAAGTGCAAGCAGATTTCGCCGAATATTGAGTGGCTGACTATGTCCAAGCACCTGAAGGGAGGCCATAAGGGTAGTACGGAAGGCCACAGTGGCCAAACGAAGACCTAAGTTTAATATTGATTCCAGCTTGCGCGGCAAGGACTTTCTTGCTGAGCCGTAAACTGCAGACCCATTATCAATTCGTGATCGTACCACTACATGGAAAATCCTCAAGAGGACGTCCTGCTGGGCACCTCAATAGTTGATAACATGACAGGTCTTCTACTAACTTCTGTGCCACAGGGGTCTGGGAAAAACTATATTGAATAACAACTATGTTGATACGTTTTATTATAATGATATTTTTACGGTTCCACAGTTGTGATTATATCATTTCAGGATAGTACACATCGTTCAACAGATTCAATGTATTATTTTCCATAGATATCAAGCCATAGCCTGAGAGTCCCCAACCTTCTCCCCAGGAGTTTTTGATTAGCCAGTAGTCATCACCATTGAGAGAGCCGTAACCGATGAGGAGGATACTATGATCTATAGGCCTTGGCACACCATCATTCTTGATAACTCCATTTATGTAAAATTCGAAAGCAGCAGGGGTGGATATTGAAACAGTTAGCGGTCCGCGGTGGTAAAGGGCAACTTTGACGGCATCCACGTTCGGCGTTACGTGGACAAAACCTAAGATGGCGCCATGTGTTTGGACATGATTCAACGTACATCTGCCGTTGATTGCTTTATAATCACCATATTCTTCAGCCCAGGGTAGGCCTCCATGTTTTGCAATCCAGTCAATTGCTGTACCAGAATCCCCTCCAAAGCATCCATTAATTGATCCATACTGGTCTTGAATCCAACCGCAGTCCACCAAGGCCTGTTCTGACATATATCCCAGATTACCATTCTTGAGGAAATACGCTCCTTCCATTGCCCCAGTTATGCCGAAAGCCCAGCAGCTGCCGCACATTCCCTGATTTTTGACTGATGTCACAGCCCCGTGATTCCTCCAGTCAAACGTGTCAGGTAACTGACTTGCCATTATTTGAATATCTTCGTCTGTATAAGGGAAAGGTAGTGCTGATTTCCTAAACTTATCCACCCTTTTCAGCCCCTTTTTTATTTTGGTTGTATTTTGGGATAGTTGACTACGAAAGCCACCGTCTAATTCGTACACAACATAACCAAAAATTAAGTCTTTAGTATCCTGATCTGCTCTCTGGCATTCAACATTTTTTGGGAGTAACCAAACATTTTTCTCTGGCTCCTTAGGTTGATAGTCGTAAAAGTCCACGGCAAAATTTTCACCAACGTAATCATCTTCAAAATCAAAACGTCCTCGTATCTCGACCTCCACCCGTACAGGAATCGGATTCTCTCTTCTATTACCTCTTTTCAACCAAACAGTACGTTTTTCGTGAAAATGTTTATTCGGTTTTTCACGGATCCATTTCTCAGCTGGTGATCCATTGATGGTTACATTTTCGGTCAGACTGAAGCCAGTTAGTTCTGGAAGATTATTAAAGATTTTCTCCCCAGGTTTTAGTGCTGGGTAAGGCACGAGTATACAATTAGTTACGTTCGCTACCGTGTCGTTGGTTTTTGGGAATAAATAATAAATTCCAGAGGTATTTTCGTCTTTCGACGTCAAGATGTACGTATTCGCCCCATCATCAATGTCCCATCTGTAGGCCTTCTCCTTCTGTGAGAAATATTGTTTCACCGTTCTCGCTGAACGAGATTCTCGATCCCTACGCGACCAGTCCACTGTGTAGCCGGATGGCCAGTCAACAACCTCAGCCTGGATCTTGATTGCTGCACTCAGAATTACTGAAATAGGTAGTACTAGAAGTAGTTTAGCCATCATCCAAATC
>CM061046.1:81881053-82090236 GCA_030762985.1 Adelphocoris suturalis
CAACAGAGTGCAGGTGCAATACTCTTCGGCACCCCTGATATCAACTGTGCTCCTGTACTTCCCAATAAATGATATCAAGACGTGCTGTGATAACGTTTCACTCCTGTTTCGCTGATTTCTCTAGTGCTTCTGTCTGTTTTTTTCTTGTCTCTTGAGATTTTTTGGCTTATCGTCGTTTTTGCGTTGCTAAGGTGTCGTGTTGGTGTTGCCAAGAATAGAGGGTATTGTTGGCGTTCTTTTGGGTACCCATAAAGTAGAACCCTCACAAGACGATGGCGATGTAGAAGAATGTGATTGTCTTGACGAAGCGGAAACTGATTTTCATGTTTGAAATGTTGACAGATTTTTAAGATTTGTTGAGATTTTTTTCTATATTGGCTTTTTTGTTCGTTCCAAACTGAAAATTGGTTGATTATACCTTAGCTTATTACCTTCATTTTATAATTTGGAAACATAATCCATGTGTGTTTTTTTCATACCTAAAAAAATATGAATTACCTGCACTTGATTTTTGAGATTTTTTATTGAGAACTGGATGTGTTTTTATCAAAATGGAACATATCCGAAATTTTGATCAAAAGGGGTCCTAATAATAATTAGCTGTGTTACTCCTTTGGTTTTCGAGATTGGCTGCTCATATTTTGGGATATAATTTCTAGTGCCTCACAAAGCTACACTAGATTAAAAACTAAATTTAAATTCCAATCAATAACTCCCTGGGCGTTTTTTTCACTTCCTGAAAATTTTTCGGAAGTGGATATGACCCCTTTTGAAAGTAAGCTCCTCAAATATTCCTTCCTTTTTCGTTGAATTGATGCTTCCCTCAACCTCAATTCCTCGTCATTAGACAGACTTGGTCTTTTTTTTATTTAGTGGTTTAAGCCGCAACTCAAACCTCGGACGTGGTCTTAAATTAGCTGTAGAGATAGGAACGATAAGATAGGAGACCTGTTTCTACGTCCTCAAATTCAAGGATGATACGCTTTGCCGTGTCCGCTGCTGACTCCGCTAGACCGTTAGATTGGGGGTCCGGAGTTCGTATCCCACTTCTGACAGCATGTGATGAACTACACAAATCGTGGACATCAAGAACATTTCTTTTCAAAATTCCTTATTTTGTTTCAGAAAGAAACTCGTAAGCGAGTTCCACTATCTGCTTTACAAGCAGGTACCATGTTACATGGATATGTCTTTGATTGGGGGTTACACAACGGTTGTTCTCGAGAGTTGAAAAAAGTTCCTTTAACGTTGGACTGTAAGCGACGACATGTAGGATAAAGAATTTATTTTATTATTCTTGGAGGCACAAAAAACATACTATACATACTATTAAAGTTATTTCTCCGATACTGACGCTATCATTTTTATGTTCATGATAGCCTGATTTTTCATTTTTGTTAGCTCCTCCAGCCGGTTTGAGTGTTCCTCGAGCACTTCTTTCATACTGGTAATTTTCTGTTCCTCAGCCAACCATTCTTTGTTGTAGAAGACTTCTGCACGTGCCCACTGATTCTTCAAATTTTGCAGCATATTAACCGGAACGATCTTCTTATTGGGAGTTTCCCAAATCGCGGGGTTGTTTGCAATTTGAAACAAATTTAAATTTCGCCAAACTGAATCATGTGTCTTTGCAGAATTTAGTTTCCGCCAAACGAAAATTATTTATAGTCCAATCGACTTAGTTTAGGAGTGTAGCCAGGTACGTAAGGAGGGGAATTCGGTAGCTTGAGATGTGAAAATTTATCACATAAATCAAGCGCTTTCCAACGAGTGGCGAACGATTTCTGTGCGATGAAAACTGCGGAAGTTCCATTCCCCTAGCAACGGCTGGGTTGTACGTGAAAATCATTAGTTTGGAGAATCGTGACATCAACAATTGCGTGACGAAAATTGTTGGTTGAGCCCCCCTGAGCAAAGACATAATCCATGTCAAATCATAATATAGCAAAAAATTTTTATAACCCCCCCTCAAACTTTGTCACTTTACGTTTCAAGGTGCGTAGAATCCAAATTTGAAATGTCCGTCCGCCGTTCGCTGTCCGGGCCATAAAAGGCCTAAGAATTGACTTTAAAAACCCGTTCTTTCGCACATAGACTCCATTTGGGGTCTAGTTGGTCCTAACGTTTAACCATCCCGATCGCTTTACTCGCATAGATGCTATGGGCCAAAAACGTAAAACGTTATTAGTGTAGTATACCCCCGTTAGAATTGGGGAGATTGCGGGCCGAGCCATGCGGGGTCTGGGTTTTCAAAAAAGAAACACGAAGGAGTTCTCCAAAATTCGAGCTATTACACTGCTGAACAAGACGCTCGTTCTCCCAATTCTAGAATATGCCTCCCCAATTTGGTCTCCGACGTACAATGTACACAAATATACACTAGAGAGCGTTCAGAACAAATTCCTTCGTTACGTTGCCTATAAAATCGGCATTCCTTCGCACAAGGAGCCCTCATGTGCGCTAAGCGTACATGTGGGAAAGTATGGGGGCTACAACCGCGGATGGTCCTGTGGATTTACACCGCCATTGTTAGACCCATAATAACGTACTGTTGCGTTGTATGGTGGCACAAGGCAGGTCAGGTGGGAGCTCGGCAAACTCTCACCAGCATCCAACGACTGGCCTGTCTAGCCATCACTGGAGCGATGCATGGTACACCCACAGCAACCATGGAGGTTCTACTGGGTCTACCCCCAGTGGATATCTTCATAAAAGGTGAGGCCATGATGGCCTCCCTGAGGCTGAAATGGAATGGCTCTTGGCGGATAACTCCTCACCGAGGTCATACCAACATATTGGAACTGATACAAGAACCACTACTCGACATGGTGGCCGATATCATGCCCAAAACTCTCTCCCAGCCCCATCTCTACACATCAATCATTACAAGAGAGGGGCTATGGGAGAACAAATGCTGCTCCAATGACATCATCTGGTTCACAGATGGGTCAAAAATGGAAGCAGGAACTGGCGCAGGAATACATGGGGCCAAACCCAGGTGGAACACTTCGTTTCCACTCGGGCAACACACCTCTGTATTCCAGGCAGAAATTGTGGCAATCGAGGCAGCAGCTGCGGAGAGTCTTAGGAGGGGGCATAAAAATGCCCACGTCCGCATCCTCTCTGACAGTCAAGCGTCGATAAAAGCACTAACGGCTCCAACCATCTCGTCCCGAGTGGTATGGTGCTGCATGCAAACCCTCAACAACCTAGCCAAACACAACCGGGTTCGCCTGGAGTGGGTGCCGGGGCATAGAGGCATTATTGGCAACGAAAAGGCTGACGAGCTCGCGAGAAGGGGCTCCCAAACCCCATTCGTAGGGCCTGAGCCAGCAGTCGGTTTACCAAAAACCACCTTCAGAAAAACCATCAACACGTGGGTCAACCAACAAACCGCTAAAAGATGGGTGAAGGACACACCCACAGTAAACTCATGGTGGCTGAACTCAACACCAAAATTACTGAGGGGCTACTTAGGAAAAACCGTAGGGAACTAAAAACACTGGTTAGCCTTATAACCGGTTTTGCACCCCAACGATTTCACCTACATCGCATAGGGGTCACACAAAACTCAACCCTCTGCAGATTATGTGAGGAGACTGACGAAACGGCATCCCACATAATCTTCGAGTGCCCTGCACTCACCCATCGCAGAATTGAGCTCTTTGGGGCCCAAACCCCGATGAGCTCCATTCCGAGCGAACAATTAATCAAGAGCCTACCACCCCTCATCAGGGGGCTGAGTCTCTTTGATTAAACAAAAAACTCTCAGGAAAGTATAAGCCAACAGGCTTCCGTGCTGGGGGCTCAAAACCCCCGCCCTGAGAGTTTTTCTCTACATCTACATCTACATCTACCTTCGCACGAGGTGAATCATGAATCTATTATGAAGATGTGCAACCTGATTCCCCTGGTGAGACGGCGATGTGTAGCGGATGTCACGCTTTCCCACAAGTTGATGAACAACCAGATCTCGTGTCCGGCCCTGCTCTCGAAAGTTGGCATCCTGGTGCTTCGAATTTCGGCACGGTCGACGAATATTTTCTACGTCCCGTTCTCCTCGACTAATTATTCGATGAACCGACCCATGCATAGACTCCCTGTATGGTGAATCTTCTCATCGAGATGAATTCTGAACTGGACTTTTTCAATTGCACCACCACCATCCTCAGAAATCTGGTCGCCCGACAGTCTTTTAGCCAGTCTCATCATTCAGCCAATTACTTTATCACACTCATTAATTCTTCACAGACTTTTGACATGGATATGTCTTTGCTCTGGGGGGTCAACCAACAATTTCCATGACGCAAAATTTGTGTCACAATTTCAGTGTTTTTCACGTACAACCCAGCCGTTGCTAGGGGAATGGAACTTCCGCAGTTTTCATCGCACAAAAATCGTTCGCCACTCGTTGGAAAGCGCTTGATTTATGTGATAAATATTCACAACTCAAGCTACCAATTTCCTCCTCCTTACGTACCTGGCTTCATTCCTAAACTAAGTTGATTGGACTATAAACAATTTTAATAAGCCTGTTACAATATTCTTAACGTAAAGCAATAGCATCATTTACTCCACTCCATAGGAAACATTTTCATCCTCTTGACAACAGTCGAGGACAACTCGAGGACAACCGTTATGAAATCCCCAATCAAAGACATATCCATGTAACATGGTATCTGCTTGTAAAGCGGATATTGGATCTTCTTTTTTCCTTTCAATTTTTCCATTTTTTTAATATATCAATTTGTAACCATTTTTTCCTCTGTTGTATATTCTAAATTATTAGTAGTCTTCAATGTAATTGGGAGCCGCCCGTATTGTAAAATAAATAAATAAGTATATCTTCCTAAAAAAAATTAAAAAGTCCGCCAAGTAGAATGATGCACATAGCTTCCTCGTTTCCGTATCGTGAATGTGTCGTCATTGAAAAGTTTTAAATGATCATGAACAATTCCAAAGTGGAAAAGTGTAGTAAATAAAGATGTAGCGTAAACGGTCGAAATCGGCCAATTAAGAAACAAAAAAAATTATGCTTGAAGTAACTTATGTTTGCGCATGCGTAGAATTAAGTAATGATTTTAGAACAGTGAAATTGGTACAGGACTATCTATAGCTTAAACCGCACATTCCCTGACCATTTCATCAAAATCGGATGAAAACTATGGAAATTAAGGTCGTGACTAGGATTAACCATTGGCACATGCACAGCAGTTATTAATGGTAAATTCCTGTTGAAATTGATTCGGGATGATCAAATCATCCTCCCCACCAACTATCATCCATATTTGAGTGGGGTCAAACGATGAGAAAAAGTGAAAAGTTTCAGTCATGCAGCATGATCGTATGAGCGAATTTTCGTTTCATTGTTCTGAAAATTGAGGAATTTGAATGAAAAGAAATTGTTAACCACCAATTTTACTGCGAAAAACTCGTTCCAAATAATATTTCACGATTCAAATACAATATTTAATTTTCAGATTTTTTTTCTTCAGTTTTTATCTATTTTTCTGCGAATATTATTGGATTCTAAGTTCATTTTGTAATATAAATTTGTGCATAAATTTTTCGTGTTCTAGTTCATTGTTGATAAACTACTTTTGACAAAACGTCTGCTAAAACATGTAAATTTATCAATTTTTAGCCTTTTTTAAAAATTTTTAGCAATTTTTTGAGCATATTTTTTGAAATTTAACCAATTTAATGTGCTCAAACATTTCTGGCCAAAGAACTTATCCTTTCGGTTGGAAAGCTTGATTTTTCGGCGCAAGATCGGGATTTTTATCTCAATCCTAAAGAGAGTTATCGTCTGGAAGGACACATACACAAATAAATGGATACATATATATTTGAATATATATACATATGAAAGTATTGAACTCTAGGATTCGTTTCAGAATCCCTCAAAACAGATTTCAATAAATACAATTTTCGAAAATTTTGAATTTAAAATTCTCGGAGCCATTGTAATATTGGTAGCTTCATTTTTTACGAAAATTCGCTAAAAAAAAGAGGAAATGTCACACACAAAACACACACACAGATATGGATGCAAAGTTATTCAGAATGGCCGAGAACACGAAAAATGCAATTAGAAATTTTAATTTTGGAGAAAACTAATTTTTCTTCCTCCGAAAGTGAAAACAATACTTCCGCTACATATACGTAGACACGAAAGCAAAATAATGATGATAATAAATAAAAATTTATACATTTTCGGGCTCTACGCACTCTGGATGGTCTTAAATTAATCCCTAGGAGTAATTAGAAGTACCTAACCAGTGAGTTTCAGATCCAATTACGTTCAAGTTTGGTTACAGTTATTCTTTGAATCTAATCAAACATGAACCTGTCAATATCATTAGTTTTGAGAAGAAGTTCTAAATTCGTTGTTAGAAGAATAACATATCATTTGAATCTTCTTCGTTCGTGATCTTTTGAAACAGAAGAGTATTTTTCTCACTAAACCCTTCTTTTGTCTGCTTTCTCCTTGAAATGAAGTTCGACTGCTTTGAAAATAGTTTATAGATTCATCACCCAAAAAAACATGGGAATCATTATTTATCAATTTGGGATTTGTCTAGCCGTTAAAACTGTTGATTTATATTACTTGGATTACTGATACCTGCAATTTATAATCGTGAAATACATATTATAGCACATATGAATAATATGTTATGTTACTTTATGAAACTAGGCCTAGGATCGAGAAATCTCGAACGGTTCGGTAGACGCACGAGTTATAAGAAATGACGTGAAACGGAGGAGGGAAGGTCTCAAAGGTCTCGCCCACTCCTGACCTTCTGGACAATTTATGGGGTTTTAGTGGTCCAATTTCAAAATTGAAAAAACCATAGTGATCAGTACTCCTCCAGAACTTGACTAATTGGGATTTTTCAAAAAAATGGGCCAAAGTTGATCCCCAGTGAACCACATGTACAAATTTTGGAATTTCGAACATCGGAACCAATTAGCGGAAATTCTGAGCTATTCCTGAATCCAATGCAATTTACAGATTAAAAATTGATCAATTACTAACGGAATGAGAGCGAAAATCAATAAATTTACCCTAGATGGTGAATATTCCTACTCCATCCTACTCCATCTATTGAATATTCCTACAGGTTTTTTTGGGCTATTTTCCCTTGAAGCAAGCACGATATGGAATGAGTGGGGGAGTTGAAGACTCGGCGTTCTTTTGATAACGTTCCGAGTAACAGTTCCTTCGACAGGATATGTTACACTGAGTCATCTGTTCCCTATTTCAGTATGTATTATTTTTTATTATCTGTTAGATTGCATTTGTTATGGTTTGTGATTTCGTAGATATTGATTGATTGAGCTTGTTGTATGTTGTACTATAGACTCTGAAGAAGGCAATTTATTTACCGATAGCTCGGTGAAAGAGGAAGAAGTGTTTTGTTTGACCCCAAACCTGATCAATCTATTTCTGATTTCATGTGTTTAGGGTCGAACTACATATCTGCTTTATTGACATAAGCAGGAGCACTAACGTAACTTTCACGGGTATCACATGGGCGGGAAAAGTTTATTCATAAAGTTGTACGGCAGAACCGAATCAGTGGGTTTAGAATTGACCCACGAGTGACGTCCAAGGGTCAAGCCTTGCTGAATGACCAAGTTAGATCACCATGAACTATGTGGAGGATTCGTATTCTTATAACTGTTGCATTTTTTACTTATAGAATTAATGAAAATGTTTACCTGGTAGCACTATCAGCTAGGAAGTCGGAGTGAATGCGCCTGGAGTAGGAATGCACTGGTTTTATACTCGTGGACTAGCTCAAGGCAGTAATTTTTACAACCTCGTCCTTGTGTTACACAGAAATAAATCACAGTAAAATTGTGCGTTTAGAAAGACACTACTGATTAAAAGAAAGAAGTTATACCTATTTTATTTTTAAAGAACATAACTACAGATTTCGTGAAGATACCATAGATGACAAATAAATTACCTCTTTGCTTTGTCAAATCCCATGAAGAAGTAAAAAAGTTGAACATTTTACCTCTCTCTAACCAAAATTGTTCATTTCATTTTTCTGTAAAAACCTCATATTCAAGGTAGAGTTGCAACTCAATTATCAACAATATGCAAAAATAAATCATTGTTAAAAATTAGTTTAAACGAATTTCCGAAACTATTTTATTTTATGAGAACGTAACCAAATGATAACACAGCGGAAAAAGTCATTAACAAAAGACGAATTATCTCTATGAGCTTTAGACCGACGTAAAAATGAGTAGGTATTGATAAAAATATAAATCTCCAACCGTTGACCAAAAAATGTCCATGTTCTTGCAGAAATTCGAAGAAAATGAAGCCATTACTAAGGCTCCAAAAAATAAGTGAAATTTTTCATCATAATGTATAAATCCGTTTTGTGGCATTCTGAAACGATTGCTGGATTTTAATAGATTTTCGTATATTACATTATGAAGGTAGATTCTAACTCATATTTTGGAACAATGTCATTGTAGGTTGAGAAATTAAATTCACTTCAGAGCTCTCATAGCTAATTAGAGCAGCTCTACACTTTGTAATTTTTAAGCTCTGATCCCATGGCAACTTCATTTAAAATTTCTTTAGCGTAGATGGAATTCGAAAACAAATTTGCCGCAGTCCTCGGCTGTTTGGTTTCGAGGATGGCCGTGTGTTTAATCAGGAACTTTATGGTGCAACAACTGTGAATAACCATATGTAACAGTTGAATAAGTGGTTACTCGAACTGAGTTTACCCATGATTAGTTGACTGAATTGCTTGTTAACTGACTGGTGACTTCGGTTGGTAGTCAATTATAAATCGGTTCTGCTCCTCTGTTACGTTCTTTTTCATCATTCATCCACCATTTCGATTAGGAAACTACTCTCGTCACTCCTGATCGATCACGTTATTAGATCGCTCTATGAATTTCACTGTATCCGAATTAGTGGAAACATCTACTTATGTGAACCGTCAATTTCTCACCACATTCTCCATCACTAGATAATGATAATTTAGCTCTTCCTCAATAATAGTTTTAAGTAAAAGGAATTTGCTGGTTCCTATTTGTTTCTACTTGTCATTTGCTGGATTTTCTACCGTTTATGATGGAAGAGCTTATATATATAAACGAACTAGGTACGGAATCACCCCGCCTCTTCGTTATGGTCAGTAAAATATGGATCACGCAACCCCGAAATTACCGCCCCTGGTGAATCACTAAATGAGAATCAGATTACTTTTAGGTCTGGTATTCAGTTACAGCTACGTAAAAAATACAGTTTTTTGCACTTTCCAAAACGGGGTAGAAGGAGATATATGCAAGTTTTTTTTGCCGTAAAGTTGGTACCTAGTTAATAATTTCCTTGCACTAAAAAAGCTCAAATTCCTAAACAATTCAACATTATACAATACGATATCACGATAATTTGCTCATACGATCATGCTGAATGACTGGAACTTTTTACTAAGCAACTGAGATTCTGCATAACTCTTAATTTATAATGCATAACCATTATGTAGGTACTAAGATTACCTACTTAGAATAGCTGTAACTCGATAAACACTCAGGGCCGGTTTATCAACGCTCAGCCAAATCTGTGGCTAACAAAGTACTGATAACAATATTAGTAAAAGGTTAAAATGTGTTGGACTTTCAGATACCGTTTCAATCTTGAAATGACTGCTGACTACAGCAAAATATCCCACGAAATTAGGTTGGAACACTGCGCAGTATTTAGTTATTTCCGTAGCAACTGACAGGCCTTAGCTTAGAGGCGCGTTTTCCCATCATAATTTCTTTGTTTTGCATCATTGTATCAATGGTGAATCCTTTCTTTTGTGAATTTCTGAAGTTATCTGTTAATTTCTTTTTCTTCTACAAATGATGAAAGACATGCCAGCTCTCAGCTTCAAAATGAACTCATGAAGTTCAATGCAATGCTTCACTGTTCTTTCTCAATATTTGTATTGATTGAATTGGCGTAGACTTGATTTTTTTACATCCTTCATATGAAGCTCATATATCTCTCTCCCTCTATCCTCCTTTTAATGATTTCCAAATTTTTCAACAGTTCCAGAAAATGGGTTCTATACTCATTGGCGATCGAGGCTTTGGGAAAGTGACAAGTGCGCAGGTTCCTGCCTCCTTGTACCTACATAGAACGATGCAGGAAGGAAGGGAAGCTGCCTAGTTACGTATAGAAAGAACCTAACTTATTCAACCCCCTCAACACTCTATAACCTTTGTTTTCCTACCTATAGTACATTTTTAATTTTGTGAAATAGAACAAATAATGTACCTTTCATTAAATGAAATTATGTAAGGAAATCCACATCATCCACTACCAAGAACAAATCTGGACTAGGCCTCACTCTTACCCAAGCGATAGGTTCCATGATTTTTACAACTGAGAAATCAGAATCTTCTAATTCCCAGTCAGAATCAGTCCATAGTTTTCAAACACGAATAAAAGAAACATGAACGATATGAGATATAAGTTTATTACAATAAACTATCGTGAGTGATTCCATTCATTACTCATTTGACTGAGCAGCTAAAACGGTAACTGAACCCCAGGCGCTCGGTTAAAATAATCACTAATTATCGGATTACTGAGCAGTGAAACTGATATGATAAACAGGTAGTATGTCGAAGAAGGTAGTCAGAGATTTGACTTAGTCATACTTTGATCAGGCTAGCAAATACGGTTGATAAACCGTCCCTCAGTGAAGTACACTTAAAGCAGAGGTGATTATCCGCAATACGAGCAGAAATTCACGTCTTATGGTGCATTTCGCAGATCAAGGAAGCACCCACTAGTAACAATAACCCCTGGCTCCCTCTTAGCGAATCGTCCTCGCGCTTTTAAACTGCTTTTTTCCACAATAAAGGAGGATTTATGAGTTTTTAACTCACTGAATTATTGCTCGGGGGTCACAGCTTTGCCAAAATTACAGCGGGAACGGCCTAGCCGAGGATTAAAACAAGTCAGTGCTCCATTAATGGTACAGCGGGGAAGGTGTAATGGTAGGGATCATCTTGGAATAATTGAAAATTTTTCATTCTTTAACTCTGAGTTTAGCTTTTAGCTTCAACTTCGTTTTATCTTATTAACTCTGTCATGGATAAGGGAAGAGAATTCGGAAAATAAGTAGCGATGATGAGTGGAGAGGAGGGGATGCAGAAAAGTGTATTTTAATTAATGATTTTAATCTTTCATATAAGTTGAAAGACCGGATTTGACTTAATCAACGGACTCTAATGTAGTGCGGAGAATGTTAAACATTTTTGATGATATACTAATTATAATATTAATATAATACCTATAATGGTTTGATCTATATTTCTAGAAACCTTTAATTTATTTATAACTAAGTTATTTACGTAGTCAAGCTTTGTGACGAAGTAATCTTCTTACAGGTACTATTTAGAAGGTTTCCATAGACAGTGCACATATTTATCTGACACCTAGTTTTAGAAGTTATTTAAAAAGTTTTTGTATTCTTATTTATCCTCAATTTTTCGTATTTGTTTTAGGTATGAAACTCGGAGTGCGTTCCCATTTGATTCCGCGCGAAACGTATTGGTAAGTATTGCATGCATTACAGGGACGTTCCTATATCTGGTTTGTTCATGATTTTCGTGAGAATAGCGAATAGATCATGATTTTACTGGATGTACTCCCTCCATTATAACCCTCCCTCACCAATTATTAGGCATGTACAACAATCAACCCTCATGATGTTCAGTTGGCAGCTCCAAACTTAAATTACGCACAAGAGGGTTACATCCCTTCCACTTTTCCCACATTACTGAGCCCATAGGCTAGTACGAGGCGTCTAGCAAGTACAGTTCGTTTAAAACAGTCTCCCTAGTTACAAGCTCCCATTAAATATGTTTCTATATTCTTTAAACAAAGTGTTATTCTATCAAAAACCCATTTCCTGATATCATTGGTTATTTAAAGACTGTTTTTAACGATATGCACATACAATACAACGACAATGCAATAAATGATCCGCAAAGCACAGTGTAATACTAAACTGCCGCTCAGCCTGGACATGAATTTAGCTCCCAGCACACGTGAAACTTATTTCACCTTACAGACAGAAAGTTTGTGTATGCTTGGTAGGAATAACACATCAAAAAATCCTTCAATTTATTGTGCTCAAAAGATTTGAGAGCTATAATATTTCGGGTTCAACTGATTCATGATCCCATTTCTGAGTCAGCTGTTCAAGGGCTTCAGTTTCGTTTTAGATGATATGACAGCTCCATTTCTCGATCATCTGTCTAATAAGCTCTAATTTGAAGTGAAATGAATTTTCATTTGTATAAGCCTTAAGGCATTACAAAGAAAAAGCTCTAATTTACGCTTAAAGAAACAGATGGCTCCGATTCGCTTCCCATCCTTTCACAAAGTGCTTGTAAGCCGATTTTTACTATGTTCGCACCAGTTCTAATTGCTCTCTTGTTTACGATTTTTTTCCGGTCAAAGTTATAACCCCTAGGGAAAGCGAACGGATAGATAGTGGTTCCCAACCTTTCGTGACCCATCGCCCCTTTTTGGAGATTGACTCAACTCTATCGCCCCCCATTGTTTTTTTTTTTTTTTTTCATTTTATCTCTAATTTTATTTTTTGATGAAAAAATGGTAAATGGAAAATGGAAGTACCTAATACACTTTTATTATTTTAAACAATTTTACTACCACCATTTATTTACCTAAACAAATTATAGTGTATGACAGAAAAACAATCGTTTTTAATGGCTGCCTTGTGCTTGGTGAAGTTCAATTAAAGCTCGAATGTCCGGCTTTATTTTCGTCAAGTTCAGGCGCAAGTCTCCTTTTTGGCAAATGTTCAACTTGTTTCTTTGTTTTGTGAGGAGCTGGACTACAACACTAAATCCTTTTTCAACTAAATACGTTGATGGGAACGAGATGAGAAGATGCTTAATTTTTCGCCACAGTTGTGGATAGGTGTCCATAAGCTTCACCCAGGCTAACTCGTAACCTAACTGCTTGAACAAGATTTTTGACTCAAAGTCATATTTAATATCTAAAACTTCCGTTTGCAAAGAATTTTCAAGCGTATCCACAGCTTCGTACGAGAATGGATCTAGAATCTAATCCGGGATTTGTAAATTGGGCAGATCTTTGAATCTTGTTCTCATGTCGTTTTTTAACTGATCAAGGTGATCAGTAAATATTATAATTTTTTCTTCTGGGAGTTCACGAGTCTCGTTCTCTGGCACCTAACACTTTTTAAGGGTCGGAAACTGAATCAGCTCCGTACGGTTCACACGTTCACATCCAACAAAACAACAGCTTCGGTTGGTTGCTATGGAAATCGATCCCCCACCACTCTCCGACCAGATTTTCCGTGTCTCTCCAACTGGCTGTAGCCAAAACAGCAACTATTTTTTTCCCTTTGAATGCTCACCCCCCCCCCCCCCACTATCGCCACCCACTAATTTATCGCCCCCCTGTCAACCCGAATCGCCCAGCGAACCGCGTGGTTTTGTTCGATTATTTGACATGATATCGATCAATAAAAAAACAAAAATAAAAAATTGCTCATACTTTGAAAGTTTCTTAGATCGCGATTTTGTGATATTTCAGCCCTTCAATTCAATCCTTTAGTGATGCCGAAGATTCAGGAACAACAAAACCTCAAAGGTGATATTTGATCCAAGTTTCATAAACTTCGGTTCAGTAGTACAGATATATATATATATATATATATATATATATATATAATATATATATATATATATATATATTTAAAATTCCACGCATCTTGAAACGTAAATCAACAAATTTTGAGGTGGGGGGAGGGCGTTAACATTTTGTTTTTGGTAGATTGCAAAGTCTCATTGTTGAAAACAGTAATCCAAAATGCTGACTAAAAACATGTTTATGGGTACCCAACCCCCTTCAAGTTAGGGCGCACTATCTGTACTACTCTCGACCATAAATTAGTGCTGGAAATGAACGTTCATAACTTAGTTGGGAAATAACTTCTCCACATTTGGTTTCCTGGGTAGATTCATTCACTAGGATGGGACACTTATTAGCGGAAACTTGGGGAGGGAAAGAGCTTATCGTAAAACTAACACAACCTAACGATAGTGGGGCGGCCTTTCCCATTACAGCTGAAATGGATTTTTAACGACTTTTTCATTGTGCGAAGGAAATTAGCTCAACAGGTTGGTAGATATAGGTGAATGATTGATGCTGAACTGATTATTTGGATAATGGTGGAGGAGATTACAGAAATTCAACGTTCCTCCCTTTCGATTTATTATAATCGGGAACGTTAGTCAATACGAGCTTACCTCGAGGCATGAAAATATTCCGAACCTACGTATCGCCCAAGTTTGTTCGAGGATGTATTAAGATCGGGGTCGTAATGTATCAATCAGACCACCTTGCGTTTTGAGTGAATTTAAGAAAAGAGTACATTTTGAATAAATATTTTGGTTTATTATTTTCGATAATGAACCTTTGTATTCGAAAAGAGAAAACCCTCAGAATTTTATGGTTTACGGTTCATGATGGGTAGATTTTGAGAATCGAATTAAAAAAGAATAAGGTCGTTACATGGATTTCACATTGGCGCGTGAGCAGTAGCTATTAATGATACAATTATATTGAAATTGATATGGGAAGATATCCGAGTAGCTAAAGAACATCTGTACCAAATTTGGTCGAAATCCGTCAAACGGTGTGGATTAGTATAAACAACATACGCACAAACTTTTCATATTTATATATTTAGATAGATAATGATTGTTACGTGAAGATACAAGTACATTTTCCGAAATCTAAGACTTGAATATTCAGCGTTCCTTTTTTTCCCTACCCTAATACTCGTAACCTAACAAACCAGAGAATAACAAGTTGTAAATTGGCAGTTTAGGGCCATAAAGCTAGTGAAGTACGGGGTTGAGGGCAGTTCATGGGATTGCCGACGATGTCCGTCCAACCACATGAATATTGCGTGTTGTGACTACATTACGAGGCAGAACTTAATTTGTGAGTTTCGGAGCGACCGAGTTCATTGAGGTTTTTCATTACCGCTCAATTCGTACTGCCAAACGGTCTGCTAATTCTATTGGTGGGGTTCCGAGGGAGAAAAAACGATACACTTCGTATCATTCTGGTAAATATTTGTTCGAAGGACCCAGGGTCTCGTCGCAGACCTGCTCGTCCCTTGCTGCTTCATTTGTTCACGAGAAATAAAAAAGAAAACTCGGCGAACGGTTTCGCTATTAATCAAATAGATAAACGTTCCTAAGAGATCACAGTTCATCCCAATCCAATTCTATTAGTAGTCTCTTAGTTTCTTGTCATACGAGAGAAGTATCGGGTACTTGGAAACTCATCGAAAGTCTGCGACAAATCAATTTATCCTCATAAAATTAGTAATGAGTTTGCAGTAATTAATTAATTAGTCTTAATAAAGGTAGCGGAAGCATTGTTTTCACTTTCGGAAGAAAACAAACTTCGGTCTCCAAAATCAAAATTTCCACTCGCATTTTATGTTTTAGACCATTCCGTGTCTGTCTGTGTGTGGGTTTGTGTGAGTGTGTGTGTGTGGGAGTGTGTGTGTGTGTCTTAATAAAAATCAAAGAACACTCCCCATTTGAAGACATTTCCACAATCAACCAGTTGCAAGAAAAACTGAGATCCCTGTAATTAAGAGTGTAATCTAACATTCGTTATACATAATTATTCAACTAACTAACTAATTGATAAAGATAACTGATCAAAAAATTATATTCTTACATTTAAAAAATAACTTGAAAAAAATTTTACTCTTTATTTTTTGAGATAATTACTATTAAACTATTAAATAACGTATAAATATTTGCAAATCAACAAAGGAACATTCAGAATCACCAATGTTAGCATTAATAAAACTATTCTTGTGAGTTATCGACTATAATAATGGCTATTGCTCGTGAGCATTACGAAGCTTTGTCAACCTATCACATAAATGTTCGATATATACGCAAAAATGTTGATGATATTTTGGTACACCTAGAAGGAAGTGGTCAGCAAAAATTCCATATAATTATACTTCCCGAGGTATGGATAGAGGAAGACGAAATCGATCTATTTAATATTGAAGGATTTAATAAATAATTATGTTGCCGAAACAGGAGCAAATCATTAATAGAAGCGTTTATTGAAAGAAATTTGAATGGTAATGTACAAGAATTTAAGTCTACTACGTTTGAAATACTCAAAATGGATATTGAGAGAGTGAGTTCAAATAATACGAACTTGTCAACAAACGAAACTTTAAGCATTAACATAGTCGGCACCAATCCTCTTACCTACTACCTAAAATGTATAATATGCTAATCAGAAAGCTTTACCCCACATCTTACAGTCATGTTTGTGATAAATACGAAAAAACTAAAAAGAAATGCAAGGAATATTTTTTTATGTGTATCAATCATAACTGAACAAAAACTGTACCTATTTATTGTATTATCCAAATTTTCTAAACCTATGTAAATCATTATAATTAATAGCGTTTGATTTATAAAAATGTCATTAAATACGTAAAAATTATTCACTTTATTTGAAAAATGTAACACACATCACGCCCACGCGACTTTCTTGAAAGTCTTGGGCGGTTGTTGTAAATTGTATATATATAACGAAAATTTATAACGTAAATTCTACCATGCATCATTTTCTCACGCCCTAGTCATCCGATCTCGCTCAAATCTGGATGATAGTTGGGGAATGGTAACTTTACCATCTTATATCAATTTCAACATGATTTTATGATTAAAAGCTACTGCGCATGCGCCAATATAAAACCTTTGTAACAAGCTTATTTTCCACAGTTTTTATCCGATTTCGATGAAATTGTCAGAGAATACGCGGGTTAGGCTGGAGATGGTTCTCTATCAGTTTCATTGTTGCCAAATCAATACTTCAGTCTGCGCATGCGCAAACGTAAATTCCATTATGTTGCTAAATACACAATTTTTAATGGAATTCCTAAATTTCACATATATACTGCAGTTTTATTTTACGAGGTTTTAAAAATTATGTTATTTAAATGCTGCCCTCCACCGGTGACGCATAAATTTAGTCTTTCACGAAAGTTTGCAATACCCCTTGGTTCTATTATCAATCTGTAACCTCTGATCGTTACTGTAACATGCTGGAAAATTTTCTTCGGCCGAAGTTGAGTGACTTTTTCGCTGATAATGGAGAGGAAAATGTGAGGTTTCATGAAGACGGAGCGCCAGCTCACTCCTCTCATCGTTCTATTGGCATCTCATTTCCATGCGCGGTGACATCGGGTGGCCTCTCACGTTCACCAGACTTGACCCCATGTGATTTTTTTATGGGGTTATTTGATGAACAACGTTTACCAACATCGTTCCAGAACAGTTTTATTCATTTATTTATTTCAATAACACGGGCAAGCCAATAACATGAGGAGAAAAATATATAGCAAATGTATAGATTCAAAATGCATAGCGTAAATTACCGCGGCGAACAAAACAAAAAAATCAAGTATACTACCTATAAAATAGAATTGAAAATAGATGGAATAAAATAAAGTTTTTCATTTTCGAGCGAAGCAAGGCTAATGAGGTGTTGAAAAGGTCGACATCCGGATATTCATTTAGAAGGTGGTTGGCTGTACGTGGGAGTCTAGACAGGGGGCGGTGGTACATGTAGTTTGTTGGCGAGAAAGGTGTCCAAAATAAGCTGTTGGATCGTGAGGCGGAACGGGGTACCAACAAATTCACCATTTCCAGAAGGTGGGGAGAATCGACGCGACCATTCAGGATGTTGAATAAAAAACCGCTGATTGATTTCCGATGACCTGGATCTCCTCCCCAATCAGCATCCACATATCCCTCCACAGAGAGATCGCTTCCAGCAACCACTTCAGTTTCGCCGCTTTTGTTCCTTTTAGATATTTTATCACCCTCTTCATGGCATTCTAATCACTTTGTGTTGGATTTTCAACCCGTCGAGCCAAGACACCAACTGCTGATAAAATTATTTCTGTTCTAGAACCAAAAATTTCAACCATGTATCATGTTTTCTCCTCGATATTGATTCGAAATTCTATGAAAACATCAGAAATTAACAAGCGGTTGCAATCATGTTCACAATATCAATTATTGAGAATGATCACCTGAGTGTAAACAAGTATTTATATAACCATGCTCATAACTCAGTTTGTTGGACACGCACTTCGCCGTAGTTAACATAATATTGTTGGATAAATCGAGAGCTTTTGAACGAATGGTCAACGAATTTTGTGGGATGAAAAACGACGAAGTACCATTTCCCTAGCAACGACTCGGTTGTAGGCGGAAATCACTGTAATTAATTTCGTGCGCGGAAAAAAATTGACTCGCAAAATTCGCTAGGACCCCAGGGCTAAAACATGATACATGTTAAATGAAATATCGGCTAGCTGTCTTCTAACTCGAGGGGGTAAAGTGCCGCAGTGCTCATTAATAGCCTCATAGTTTATAGAGTCAAATGGTATGTGAAGCTTAAATGCCACGTAACGGAGGAAGCGGCGATGAACCCTCTCCAGCTGGTCAATATGGAAATTATAGAATGGGCTCCAGATCACAGAAGAGTACTCCATTAGAGGGACAACCAGAGAATTGTAAAAAGCGGTTATAGCAGGGACGTGGGTGAACTCCCTCGTATTCCTTTTCACGAACCCCAAAGCGCGCATTGCTCGGGAAGAAGTCGATGTTATGAGTTCAGTGAAAGTGAGCTGGGTGTCTAAAAGTACCCCGAGATCACGGGTGGACTTGACTCTTCTCAGTAACAAACCACCGATTGAATAGTCACGGACCAGTGGAATCACAGAGCGGTGGAAGGAGATGATGGCACATTTCGAAGGGTTAAGAGATAAACTATTAGCTGAACACCAGACTGATAGTGAATCCAATGCACCCTGGAGAACCCGACAGTCCCCGTCTGACTGCACAACCCGATACATTTTTAAGCGAATAGAAGGTATTTGACATCACTTAAGATCGTGCTCACACTGTTGATTACCAATAGAAATAGCAGAGGTCCAACATGTGATCCTTGAGGAACACCAGATGTGGCAAGGAATGGCCTAGAAAACATGTCCTTACACCTAGCTATCATTGATCTACCATCCAAGTAGCTCTCCAACCAACACAGAAGACTGCCAAAGATACCCAGTGAGCTAAGCACAGATAGTATTACCTGATGGGATAGCTTGTCGAAGGCCTTGGAAAAGTCGGTCGTAATCAAATCGACCTGGTGTCCCCGCTGAAACAAAGGAAGAACCGAAAGCTAGATAACCCTTGAAGTGGCCACAATTCCGCCTAACACGACCCAAAGGGCTATTGCAAACTTTCGTGAAAGACTAAATTTCTGTATCACCGGTGGAGTTCAGCATAAATGACGTAATATTTTGAACCACGTAAAATAAAACTGCATCTTATGTTGAGTTTAGAAATTAAAGAAAAATTGTGTATCTAACAATTAGCATTCCTTATTGGAGAGCTCTTTCTGCCACACCCTGTATATTCGTAGGTATTGAGAACGAAATATGGAAGGAATTACATTTCAAATCAAAGAATAAGTTCTATTGAGCTGGGCACAATTTATTTTCTATTACAGTGGACATGAGTTGTATAAAGTAATTTTCTAAAGTTGAGAATGGTTTATTAAGATACACAGTATCTTGATTCAGTAAATTGGGTATGAAAATGAATTTTCGTTCTGTTAATAAGATACTTTTTCACCCTTTAATTTATTAATTCATTCATAGTTTTGTATAATAGTTTGCAGTTTTCAATAAATTGATATCACCGTATTTTGAAAATGTAGGTACGAAAGTACGCAGCTATAATTACATCCCTTGACGGTATAATTCAATTGCGGTCATGAATGCTGTTCTTCATCTTCCGTTTTTCACGTTGCTGAAAATATAAATAAATACCCTTGAGTAATCACTAGACCGGGGCTTCTTCCTCACATTTATTATTCCGCTGTGCGGATCCTCAGTCTATGAGGGAGCTCGGAGTCGGTAAAAAGGTAAAAAGAAGAAAGAAACACTTGATAGCGCTTCGGTAGCTGAGGGCGCGCGGTTGGTGGAGCGTTAATTAAAACCGGAACATTCAAACAAGAACTTTGAAAGCCAGGCCAAGAGAAGCCGACCAGCGTCGGGCGAGCGGAATTGGCCTTTGGCGAAAAGTCAACACGACCTCCGGCCCACACGAGTTCTCACGAGCCCCGCCATAACTGCAAACTTGTGTACCTAAAACCCATTGAGAGGATAGATCACTAAAAGAGACGCTCGGCAAATAAAAAGTTCGTGGGAAACGAATACTGTGCCACGGAGACATCCCCAAACATCCGGTAAAATCTCGAATTGAACGGAAGATGGCCGCAACTTTTTTTTTAACCCTGGAATGCACCGGTAATTTTATTATCACTTCACGCACTGGTGGAGTCCAAGTTGAGTTTCCTAAGTTCCTACGTTATTGCTTCTGAGTCTACCTAAAGGTAGCGGAAGCATATTTTTCACTTTCGGGAGAAAAAAACGCTGCAAATTATTTCACAAAGGTTTATTATTTTTTCAATTGAGTATGATCGTAGTTTTAGTTGGCTAGCGTACGTCATAAGGCCCGTCCAGACTCCTCGGCGTGTCCTACTTCGAGTTGCCACAACCTATACTTCTATAATTATATACGCATGTTTATATTTCTCGATTTGAGCTCCTATCTATTCAAATAGTTATTGCCTTAATAATATCATTATCTAAGTACGTACGAAAAGTCGAGAGGATATGTTATTAAATATGCGTAGGAAAAGCTTTAAAATGACTAGCTTTAATATGACCTTGAAAAAAACATATTCATGCCTCCAACGAACGCCGGCGCCTTACCCACCACAAGCCGCGGCGCCGGCGCCTCCTCTCACTCCACCCCCCGCTCACCCCCCCCCCCTCTCCACCCACCGTGACCCCCTGCCAAGCGTGCCAGGCGTGCGCGCGTCGAAAATGACACTTTTTTGCCCGTTTTTGGCCCATAGCATCTATGCGAGTAAAGCGATCGGGATGGTTAAACGTTAGGACCAACTAGACCCCAAATGGAGTCTATGTGCGAAAGAACGGGTTTTTTAAGTCAATTCTTAGGCCTTTTATGCCCCGGACGGCGAACGGCGGACGGCGGACGGACATTTCAAATTTGGATTCTACGTACCTTGAAACGTAAAGTGACAAAGTTTGAGGGGGGGTTATAAAAATTTTTTGCTATACGATCACATAGGCTTATTATTGGAAATAATAAACCAAAAATTATTGGTCTCTAAAATCAAAATTCTCACTCGCATTTTACGTTTTAGACCATTCTGAACAACTTTGGTTCCGTGTGTGTGTGTGTGTATGGGTTTGGGTGTGGGTGCGTGTGTGTGTGAAATAGGATTAGAGCACGGTATCTTTTTTTTGAAATGACGATTGGAAAAAACATTCACCGTTAGAAAATACCGGTAGAAAATATATTGCACGGTGAACAAAACAAAACATTGAACGTTGGATAAATATATTTAACGTAAATAAATAGGTACATTCTACAGCTAAAAAATAGTTTCTACGGTAATAAAAAACCTTGGCCCGGTGAACGGTGTGTTTCAAAATGGGTTGTCCCCCACGTGAAAATTACTGAACCAAGAGGGCTTTTTTTGGCGTTAGATCGAACATGAACACTGAATCAGCCAAGTAGGTTTCGTTGATATCGGTGATTCGGACGCTGTGATGGAAAATTTTCATGGTTCTTATCTTATTTGCTAGATAGAAAGAGCTGAGCGAGAGCTTTCCAAAAAGGTGCTACATGATGGGGACTTGTAATTTGGCTCTTAAAATTAATGTGCGCGATGACGTCTTGGCCCCCGCTCACCTGGGGGGAACCATCAGCTCCCTTGCGCTACTTCGTCAGGCGTGATCTTCCTACCCGTTTATTGGCCAAACTAAACGGTATTTTGAGCTCAAAATTGCTATTAGGCTGTTTTCAAGTGCGCTAAATCCGATTTTGAGTCAAAAGTGTGAAATTGCAACATATAAAAGTTCTTGCAAAACCTGGATTTGGTTCAACCGGAATAAAAGGTTCAATTTTTTTTTTTTTAAAGGTTTAAGCCTTCAAGCCGCACCTCAACCAGAAGGTTCATTAGCGGCATTGAACAAGGTGTCTAAAGGGACCCTGTAAGTGGCACGATTCTAAGGGGAGCCATGCTGCCATCCTTGACTAAAAAGGAGCGCCATCATGTACTCCACTGGCATATCCTGGGGGGGGGGGGGGGGGGGTGGAGTGATAACCACTGTTTAGCCCCACTGTTTAGGATAATAAAACCCAAAAATAAAATAATGCAACTAAGACTAGATGTAAAATAGGCTAAAAACTATTTACATGCTACATATACATGCAAAAAGTGAAATAAAACTATAACTATATAAAATATATCACAGATCAGATATCACAGTTCTTAGTAGAGCTCAGCGGCTCTCAGGTACAACAACAGGGATCGGACCTTGTCTGGTCCGGATAATACATCAACCCACTGAAGGGGCTGATGCTGGACTCGGAGGTCCACAAGGGTTGGGCAGTCCCCTAGAAAGTGGCGGATGGACAGATCACCCCCACACTTGCCACACAGAAGAAGTTCAATCTTGGTAAGTGGTTCGACCAGGATTAATAGTTCAACCTGGGTAAGTGTTTCGACATGGATAACTGGTTTTGACCTGCAAACATTCAAATCACGGGACACTCTAAAGACATGAAACATGAAAAAGTCTTGTCTCAATGGAGGCCATTGCAATAACTACCGAACTGGCAGAACAATATGTAACAACTGGGGCCGACCGTGATGTAGACACAAAGTTATTGTTCCGAGATATCAATCAGCCTTACTAGTATCACCGTTATCTTGTATTATCTAGCCGTTTATACAATAATAAAATAGAGAGTTTTTGGTGACCACTAACGTACCCTTAACGTCACCCTAACGTACCCAAAAGTAGGTACGTGACCTTGAGGGGACGATAGCAACGTCGTACGTTAGAATGGCACATTAAACGTCACCCGTTTGGGGACCTAAAGGCACACCACACCAGCCTAACCTTCCTGTAAATGTAACACTACTGCTCACCTCAAAATTACTCGAATACTGCTGAAGTAAATATAACAGTTTTTCTTTTGAAATGCCCCATTACCAACTAATTATATTGATGTAGCAGGTAGGTTTTGAACACCCCTCAAAATTGGTTATTTTACGTTTCAAGTCGCGTAGAAACCGAATGTGCCATCTGAAGTCCGCCTCCGCTGTCCAGCTTTACTAGCCTTCAACTCGATCGAAAAGTTCCGTTCTTTTGCGCTCTGGCTCTATTTGGTCGATTAGAGCCTTGTTTCTATTATTATTTCACATATTTTAAATGAGAAAACTGAGCTTTAGACACTACTTCTTCGCAGTATTGTTCTTAGTTTACCTGATCTCTCAGCTATTTTCTCGTGAACATTGCGTGAAGTGCCTCCACTGATGATTTTGTCAGGTAAAATCCTGTTTCATTGTCATAGTGATAAATACTTTTTCATACTTGTTGATAATTTGCCCAACGGAAAACCAAAAAACATGAAGTTCCTAACGTCTAATGACCTATAAGTGCAACTAAACCGCTGTGTTCCACACTTGAGGCTTACTATCCATCCCATGTTTACGAATTGACAACTAAAAATGATATATTCGTCCGTACTTGAACCTAAACTAACATGAAATTCGAATTTGATTGAAAATCGGCGTTTCATATTGAAATGAAGAAATTGATTAGTCAACCAATGGACAACAAGACAGCTGGGGGGAAAATATCGCGTTGCCCAACTACCGTTAACGTGACATCAAAATTAAAGCAACCGTTCTCCCGGTTCCATTTGGGTTAGCATCTTCGTTTGCTCCCTCAAGACTACGGTAACGGGTGACGTTAAGTTGAAGTCTCCAAAAACTCTCTAATAACGCGTTAAATGACGGTACCGTGCGTTCATTCTATTTTGCCGTATCGGAAAATGTAAACCCTGATAAAATACCTAATTCCCAATCTAAATACCTATTAGAGTGCCTAATTGCCAACATAATTCAGAGGAAAATTTACAGTTTTGTCGTAGTAATTGACTGCCGACCTGTTCGGCCAAGGGAGCGCATCCGTGAATAACGAAAGACAAATAATTATTAATGGGCGTAATTTTGAACCTCGGCCACATCCACATTGGAGAAGAACGGTCAAACTTAATGATGTGGAACGAGGATTTAATTCCTCCGAAGCGTTTTGGAGGGTTTTAGCCAACAACCGCAGCCCGCGGTTGTGGAATTGCAGCTGAGAGATGGCGGTAGTGCGCTGGATGGTGAGGGGGGTGTGAAGGGGTGGTCGTAAATAATTGCTCGACCTCACACAACAGTAATGTTTGCTGTCGGATTCTACGCGTGTACCGCGAGGCGCGAAATGAACTAAGCCAAAATGAGAGATCGGTTGTCGGCTGTCTCTTATGAATGGTTATGAGAAAGGGGTATTGTTCTAAAACATTCCAGAGAATCCAACTACAGAAAACCATCATCTTTGGTTTGAACTCACTCGCCATAATAGTAAGACACGGGTCTTTTCAAGAAGCCACGTCTGCGGCGTACCCCGCGATGTAGGGGTTGATTCTGTGATAGATCAGAATTGTATAGATTGGTGGTCTGGATGCTCAGAAGTTCGCATCTCAAAAAAACATAACATCAAGTAGTCAACCCCTTGGTGAAAATTCAGATTAGTTTGAAATATAGATTTATACAATTATCCTGTTGTGACTAATAAAAACTGTTGATACTGTACCTGCAAATAGCGTTTTATTTCTGTTTATTATGTATTATGTGTATTCACACTAAGTACTAATAAACTAATTTACTAGGTAACTAATAACTCAATTATTACCTTTGTTTGTTCAAAAGACACATGGAGAACATCTAGTTTGTCGAACTAATCATTAATTTACATTTCAAACTAATCTGAATTTTTACTTTAAGGGATTGGCTATTTGATGTTATGTGCTTTTGAGATGCGAGCTTGCGAGCATCCAGACTACCAATCTATACACACCATTCTGTTCTGTTACAAAATCAATCCATACATCGCGGGCTGCTCCGCAGCCACCAGTTATTAGTGGTGGCCCTCTTCTAGAAACGACCTTAAGACGCAATAGTAACACACTATTGAAGTGGCGTAGCTATGACAATCCCAATGAATGAACAACTGCAACAGTCAAAGATTCTGTTACTAATTTAAAGTAAATACTTGCGGTTAAGTATGCAAACAGTAGTGTATTATTGGCGCACTTTTTTTTTATGATTTAAGCCGCATCTCAACAGAATGATCATTAGCGGCATTGAACAAGGTGTCAAAGGGGACAATGCAAGGGATAGGTACGATTCTAAAGGGAGCCATGTTACCCCTTCTTCACCAAACGGATAGCCATCATGAACTCTACTGGCAGATCGGAGGGAGAAGCAGTAATAACATTTTGGAGAGGAAGGCGTCGCCACCCTCTACTACAAGAGATACAGCGATGACCACTGTTTATACCATACGGCGGATTAAAAAAAACCCAAATATTAAAAACAACAACTGAGACTGAGGCTATCGGCCTATACCTACTCTGTAACTATAACTCAATATACGTTACTATACAATCAGCAAACAGACTAAAACAGATAAAACTATGACATATATCACAGATGCACATGAATACATCACTGTTCGTAGCAGAGCTTAGTAGCTCTCAGGTACAATAGCAGAGATTTCGCCTGTTTACTAATTGACCGGTTTTGATGTTCCCCAACCATAGGCTATACCCGATTTGAAATATCCTTTGATTATTAAAATCTATACATTCATGTTAATTTAATTTAATTTTTTTGTTTCTGGTTTTCGTTAGCATGAGGACCGGTTCTAGATACTTGTGACAATCTTCATGAGCTACCCTTTGGATCAAGGTGATTGGCAATGACACTGGGTGGATCTTGCTAATGAGGCTGTATCACACTAGGATCTTTTCTGCTTTTGTCTCGCATGTTAAATGCTCGGAAGTGAAGAAGGAGAAGTGATTTTTTTCCAAGGTCAACTTTGTCGACCATTGAGCATCTTTGTGGGTCATGAAAAAATTAGAATCTGTTCTAATTTTTACCTCGACGCAAGAGAAATGCTAAAACGTAACCCTTGGGAAGGTAACAATTCACTGGGAAAACCCTAAGATCCCTAACCGGACAGAGTCAATACAAACCGCGTTCCGCCAGAATGCGCTGGTTTTGCAGTTATTCCTCTTCAACATTGACATTTCTAGTCTTCTTCAGCTGCTATTTTCGAACCCGCAATACAGCAGAAAAACCCGGAATACAGCATTAAAACGCTGCCAATTATTACACAATTGTTTATTATTTCTGTGTTAGATAGCTCTTCTATGGAGATCATTAGTCTATAATTATTAAACCCCGTATGTAATAGACGTTTTTTTCAGTTGGGAATTCTTACAAACAAATTAAATCATATAAAACTACGTGGAACCACGAAAAGTTTAGTGTGGTATGTAGGGAATGTTGCTCGCTTCGCTCGCAAAGTATACATGCGATGTATTACAATTGAAACATGTAGGGGATGTTGCTCGCTTCGCTCGCAAATGGTAGATCCCTAAGGGTAGGTTTTACTTCTGTAGGGGATGCTGCTCGCTTCGCTCGCAAACGGTAGATCTCTAAGGGTAGGCTTAACTTCTGTAGGGGATGCTGCTCGCTTCGCTCGCTTGAGGAAGTTATACTGCCCACCCAACTTGGCAGACGTTTTTTTCAGTTGGGAATTATTACAAACAAATTAAATCTTATAAAACTACGTGGAACCACGAAAAGTTTATTCGGGGATGTTGCTCGCTTCGCTCGCAAGGTATACCTGTATATGTGTAGGACAAAGTCCGTATTTATTATTTGAAATGGCTCTCGCTTCGCTCGCAAGGTAGGTACCTATGTAGGCATACCTGCTCGCCTCGCAATGTTGTGACATCGAACCCTTCACGTCAATTCTTGAGCCTTCTCTCGTCCACGGCAAAATAATTTTAATCGCTTTGCTCGCTTCCGCTCGTGATTTGACCGAGTTCTCGTCACTTTTTTCGATATCCGATTTCGGATTCAGATTCGGCGGACCCAAAGCTGTATTTCGCCCGCGAAAACCGTTCCGAAAAACGTACCTTTATGGGGTATATTTTAATCGGAAAAAACGTAGTTTTTCGTCGGACTTTTTGAGAAAACACGGTCCGTACTCTCGCATTTTTTTTACGCATTTCATGATACGTTTTTCGCGATACAATCGCGCCGTCGTCTTCCTCGTTCAAAAACCTACGAAACCGGTATTTTTCCGGAATTTCCGATGGCCGTTTAGAGGGGTAGAGGATGCGGGGAAGTGGAAAAAGCGCACATTAATTCTTACTTCGACCCCCTCCCACCCTACGGCCCATGGTTCGGCTGGGATTAGACAATTTTAAATTCGCTTATACACCCTATCGGAAAATCCCAAGAAGATCCCCCCACTCGTAGACTCCCCCCACTCAGCCGTTTGGCCGTGCATAGACACGACAAACGGACAAACAGACAAACGGAGTTTCATTCTTATTAATAGTATAGATAGAGATATTTTAATCGGAAAAAACGTAGTTTTTTGTCAGACTTTTCGAGAAAACCGGTCCGTACTCTCGCATTTTTTTTACGCATTTCCCGATACTTTTTTCGCGATCCGATCGCGCCGTCGTCTTCCTCGTTCAAAAACCTACGAAACCGGTATTTTTCCGGAATTTTCGACGGCCGTTTAGAGGGGTAGAGGAAGCGGGGAAGTCCAAAAAGCGCACATTAATTCTTACTTCGACCCCCCTCCCACCCTACGGCCCATGGTTCGGCTGGGATTAGACAATTTTAAATTCGCTTATACACCCTATCGGAAAATCCCAAGAAGAACAGATAGGACCAAAACATGGCGCATTGTGGTTCTGAGAAGGTTTCAAACTTTGCGTTAGCGCATGCACAGAATGGAGTAATGATTTGAGAAAAATTAAATTAGTATGGTACGATTTATAGCCTAACCCGAAAATTCCCAGAAAATATAATCAAAATCTGATGAAAACTAAATCTTTATCCTGGGAGTGCACTTTCGCGCATGCGCAGGGCCTAGTAATGATGCAATCATTTTGAAATTAACAAGGAATAATTAAATCACTGTCCCCCTACTATGCACCAAATTTGAGCATCAAATTGGACGACTAGGGCGTAAAAAATTATGCTTGAAGGAATTTACGTTTGCCCATACGCAATATAAAGTAACTCAAACATTCCCTGAAAGTTTCATCGAAATCAGATAAAAGCTGTAGAAATTAGGCTCTTTTAAAAAAGAATATGTATTTGCGCATGCGCAGTAGCTACTAATGATAGAATAATGTTGAAATATCCAGCGAATATTCAAATTAACCTCTTTCACCTATCCTAAAAATTTGAGCAAGAATTCCCAACAAGGGCATGATAAAATAATGCATGAGGGAATTTAAGTTTGCGAAGGCGTCATGTGAAGTATTGGTTTGGGAACAACGAATCTCATAGAAGACCGTTCCATGAAAATTTCATAAAGATCGGTTGAATATTGTGGAAATTAAGCTTGTTACAAAGATTTACGGACGTACACACACATAGATAGAGAGAGAAAGCCACAGAACAAAAGTTGTTCGGAATAGCCTAAAACGTGAAATGCGAGTGGAAAGTATTTTTTACCACTGTAAAAAAACAACAGCCGTTTGGTTTTAGTGAAGACCACAACTTTTAAATCTCTCGAAACTGAAAACAATGCTTCCGCTACCTATAGGTAGACTTGGGAGCAATTTAAGAGATGAAATTTAACATTTAGGTACCATTACTTCCCTAGAAGGCACATCGCACGGACAATAGTTAATAAACTCGATTTCGCAACGTGATAATAAATCCCATTGGAACTATATCACCTGATAATTTCATTATCGGCATTATAATTATCTCTGATATTTACTAGGCAATTTTATGTATTCCAATATCACTATCTAGCAATTTTTTATGGAATTGAAAGCTTGATCGTCTACTCAATAATTCGAAGGTTTTTTTTCGATGTTGTAGCCCTTAGAGAAAGCGAACCATTCAACGTACAGTGTTGCGGGTGGTTGTAAGAGATTCTCTGGGATTAAATTTATCATTGACCAACAAACAATTATTACTGTTACTTGGAAAGTTTTCTAGATCTCGATTGTTTATACGTTTAGCCCTTTAATACAACCCTTTAGGGTTGATAAAAATTGCTTCCGAGCTTCTAGGACCATCTAGACCCCAAATGTGAGTTTTAACACAAGTTTCATATAATTCGTCTAGTATTTTTGGAGAAAAGCCGCGGACGGCAGACGGACGGATTTTTTTAAATTTGATTTTTGAATTTTACGCATCTTGAAACGTGAACCAAAAAATTTTCAGGGGTGTTGAACATTTTTTTCTCTCGGTCGGTTACAAAGGTTTATTATTGAAAATAATAAACCAAAATGCAAGGGGGGAAAAAAAAGATAAAACGCTAGTGTGATACGGCCTTTAGGAATATAATCAGTCATGAAAGGAGTGTTATTTGGTCTTCTGATATCCTACACAGTCCGTCTTCAATGGAGCTCTAACAAACTTGACCACAACCGGGAGTCTCGTAGGTTTGCACCAATCTGAAACTGGCTCTTATTGAGAGCAAACCGAATGGATCCGAACTCAGCCGACCATACCAAACTCTCCCAATTTCACATTATTCGTAGTGATGAACAGAAATACCCATCCCTAACCATCTCTAGACACTCTCCTTCTGGACCATCTCTTATATCATTTGTTTTCAACTAAGGAAAATTAAGCTAAGAAGGTGCGGTTGGCGGCATTTTGCTCCATTTTCGGTCTAATTTCGACCAAGATTGTTTTTAAACCAAGAGTGGAACACCCTGTATATGTATACCTAAAGAGATGGTGGAGGCGAAAAATTGTATTGGTCGTTGCCACGTGTTCGTATCGTTAGAAATAGTCTTCAAATAACCAAAGATATCAGGAAATGGGTTTTTGATTGTATAACAGTGTTTAAAAGCAAAAAGAAATATATTTTATTAGGAGCTTCAAACAGGGGGGAAGTTTGAATTGAAACGGACTGTAGCTTGCTGGACACCTCGGGGTAGCCCTTGGGCTCAGGAATTTCGGTAGGGGGAGTGAGGTCGCCCCTTCAGAGTTACCAACTTAACATTGGTTTCAAATGAAAAGTTCCACTAGCATACCCCTTAGCATTTAATTGATAAATAATTAATAATTAAATATGGGACCTACGCCATTCTTCATAATTTTTTTCGTAGATATCAGGAAAAATACTTTCGCGCGCGTCACTAGGGACAAAAGTGGCGCAAATGACATAAGCAATGTTATTAGCGAATTTTCGTAGAAAATGAAGCTATTGCAATGGATCGGAAAATTTTAAAATAAATTTTTTTCAAAAATGTCTTTATTGAAATCTGTTTTGAGGCATTCTGAAACGAATCCTAGAGTTTAAAACTTATTATATACATATATATATATATATATATATATATATATATATATATGTTTGTGTGTGTGTGTGTGTGTGTGTGTGTGTCATTCCAGACGAAATAACTCTCCTCAGGATTGAGATAGAAATAGTGTTCTTGCGCCAAAAAATCAAGCATTCCAACCAAAAGGATGAGTTCGTTGGCCAACAAATTTTGAGCACATTAAATTGGTCAAATTTCGAATAATTTACATTAAAAAACCCACTAAAAATGGTTAAAAACGGCCAAACATCGTTAAATTTATAATTTTTAGCAGAATTTACTTCAAAACTAAATTTTCAACAAATGGCTAGGACATTTAAAAGTTTTTGCTCAAAATTATGCCGAAACACTCTCTTAAATGTCATTAAAATTTACTAAAAAATCTTCAAAAACTGCAAAAAAATCTAAAAATCCAAAATCTTTTTGAACCGCCGTATTTTATTTAGTATGAGTTTTTTTTTGTCATAAAATTGGTTTTTAACAATTTCTTTCTTCTAAAATTGCTCGAATTTCAATACAAATTAACATATTGTTATACGATAGATAGTTTATGACAATTTCGCTCATACGATCATGCTGCATGACTGGAACTTTCTTACTCTATTCCGCACAGCACAATGTGTACTAAAATGTAGTTTTTTTGTGTTTTCCCAAGTCGGTCTCGCAAATATCAATGAATGAACATCATTATGAGGATCATTAGGAAAAAATACCCCAAAATCATGTATTAGATGTGACAGTTTAATATCATCAAAAACTCAATATTTCACAATTTTTGCACTTTTAGAGCTGAATTGCGCACTTTACGAGCGAAATTGCGCCAGCTTACGGGCACTTAGGAAATCGATTGATGGGTCGTTTCTTCATGAAATTTCACATAGTATTAGAGTCTTCAATAAAAAATGGGGGTTTCGATCCGAAAGAACAAGGTTTATGTCATTTGCGCCACTTCAGAGTAAAGAAGTCCACATGTCCTGAATGTCAAAGGATCAGCTTTTGTTAATGCTGCAAAGAGATCTAAACCTGAACGCACATGGATTTAAGTTGATTGGTTCATGTAATAAAAACTAAAAAAATTACCGCATATTATTTCACGAGTACTACCCCATATACCAACCTTATATACCTAATAGGTACTTACTATAGTAATAAGTTGCTAATCAAAACTATAGTCGATTAAGTGTAGCAGCAGCGGAGAGGAGGCGGCAGCAACGTAACAAGTCGACGTGTACGGTAAGTTTACATAGATTATATAGGGATGCCTCCAAAAGCACGAAACGCACACAAATTGGTCAAAAGAGCCTTCACCATCGTATTGAGATTTTTGCACGCCTGTTCACTAGCGGCCACACCACCAATGCGCGCCAAAATAATGCATTTTTTAGGTCCCGATCATTGTTTTTTGTTCCTTTTCCGCTAACTAAAAAGCTGGCATCATGCAATTTTACTGTGTGTGTGTGTGCGTTTCTAAGCAAAATAGCTTCAGAATAGGCAGGTTTGGAGCTTCAAATCAACCATATCTCAGTTATTTTTGTGCGTTTTTATGCAAAAAAACAGCTCCAGGATGATGTCAATTTTAATGAGATGTAAGTGTACAGGTTTACCCTACTGTCCCAATTTTTAACGCTGTATTCAGGAGAAATGAAGGCGTTGCAACCTTTCCGTGGGACACCTTGCATATAAATGTACACCTTGTATACAAATTTATATAGTCCTTGTATACAAATTATTCAATGTCCAGACTTTGAACAGTTTGTTGGATGTTTGCTTAGTAAATCCTATTATGAACCGATCTTAAAATTAACGCCGGTCGGTGTTACTGTTACGGCGTTACACTTCAAAAACTGTTTTAATTTTATCTAGAGATTAATTAATGTTAAAATTCACCTTTCCAGTCGACGAAGTGGGCCGTGTTGGGAGCGTTCTTGATCCCACCTTTCCCCTACTTTCTGATCAAAAGCGATCCTGAGGTTGAAGAGCTGGTAGACGGGTGGAGGGGGAAATTATAAGGAGGGGGGGGGGGGGGGGGGTAAGCTAAACATCCCAAAGGGCCGTTTGAATATTCATTACCCTTGATCATCTCATCATCAGTTGCCTGAATAGCGGCGCTCTGAGAAATTGACTCAACTTTATGGGAAACCTAACGGTTTCCAGAGGGCGCTCCATTAAACCAAATGGACTGCACACCAAGATGAGCAGCATCTTCTGCGAACAACAGTTCGATTTTCAACGCTTAATTGATGAAAAACATAGGTCTATCCACAGGGTGATGCTCGACAAAAAACGCTGCAAATTATAACTCAAAAGTTTTTTTATTTCTGTATTATAATTATTATTATTTTTATTTAATGGTTTAAGCCGCACCCCAACCAGATTGGTCATTAGCGGCATTGAACAAGATGTCCAAAGGGACACTGCAAATGTCATGATTCTAAGGGGGGTCATGCTGCCCTCCGTCACCAAACGGAGTGCCATCAAGGACTCCACTGGCAAATCGGCGGCTCATAAATCGTGTGGTACAGTGATGGTCTAGTGTTCTAAAATCCTTTTTAGCCTCTAAAGGGGTGGTCACGCCGCTTTTATGTTTTGGGTAACAGGTACTCACCAATAATAGATCAAATATTCTCTGGAAGTCTTCATTGCCGGCCTAGAACAACACTGATAAGAATGATAAGAGATCCTCTCTTCCTCTTCATCAACAATCATGATAAGATCCATGGAACAGAATCACATGGATAAATAATAAATTAGTCTTCTAAAATCAATATGATCAACAATACAACAAACTATAAATATATATAAACTTTCAAAACTTTCTTCATCAACAATCATGACAAGATCCATGGAACAGAATCACATGGATAAATAATAAATTAGTCATCTAAAATCAATATGATCATTAACACAACAAACTATAAATATATAGACACTTTCAAAACTTAACAATAATAGTATTAATATATATACATACATATACATATATATATACACATATACATATATATATATATATATATATACATATACATACACACATCATAGATATATATCACAGATTAGTTGGTTGGTTGATAACTAATGACTAGCCCTACACTTCTGTACCTCAGCCAAAATCCCCGAATACACAGAACTGAATCCTGAAGTATCGGTTCTCTTATTACAAGAAGTTGGATTCATGTGAATATAAGCCATTTCCTTGAATAATCTTCGGCTTAATACTGGTTCTCGATCCAAGATCTCAGTCCCATCATAATCAAACTCGTGCCTCATATTCTCTGCATGCGCGGCCAATGCACTGCTGTTTGGCCCCAATCCAGATAATTTCACGACAAATTACAAAGTATGGACGAACTTTTTGGAGATATGCAATACAATTACAATGTATGGGGGACTCAGATTTGCGAGGTTCGGAGGATCACTGAATAGCTGAATTGTTTAGTTTTTTGATATTTTTAGAAAATTTCTCAACATTAACCAACTATAAACTGTAAAATTGTGGGGTCCTGAGCTGTAAAGGTGTGAACCCTTTTGTGAGGCACGATGCGCCAAGTTTTAATCATTTACTAGGTATATATGGGGTTTAATGATAATTATAGACCAGTGATCTGCGTAGAAGGGCTATCTAATACAGAAATAATAAACCTTTGTGTAATAATGTGCATGTTATGATGAATGAAAGTTTACTTTTAAAATTTGTTTTTTTATATCTTGTTTGGTAAATTAATTTCCTCGAGGTTTCTTTCGAGTTGGTTCTTGAATTTTAGCCTTCGAATAGCATTTAGGCCGAAAACATCAAAAAAGTATTTAAAAAGTGGTATTTTGGGTAAATAGCCATGACGGCCATTCAGGGGCTCGTATTACATGGTATATTCGTGATCAGCTTCAAATTTCCTGTAAAAATCAGTAGAGAATTTTGTCCATCCCGACCATGTACTCGAATCACCGTGCAACGGCAGCAATATCAATTACTCTCGCTCGTCGTACAAAAGACGACACGTCATTGAAACGGATCGAGCCCCCCCCCCCCCCCCCCCCCGCTACTTCTCTCATTCAACGAGCTATCACCTACATTTTCGAGCCATCTCAATCATTCCTTAATTAAAGGTGAGCAACCCCCTCTCCTGCCCTTGTCACAACCCTTCTACTTCAGAGTTCGGGAAACGTACTAATTTTCCGACAGAGTCGCCTGAGAGACAGTTTGGAGGGTGGGCGGAGAAGGAGCTCTGAAGTTTCGGCTATTAATATCCCTGTCTGCTCCGAGTTATGTCTGTGCTCGTGCCACCAATGATACACAGGAGGTTCGTTCCTGCAGACACTCGCAGTGACTCGCATCCACCTGGTAAACGCTGCGCGATTATGAACAAGGTGTAACGCTGGTTCCACACGCAGAAACAGCTATCTACTTTACCTACTCACTCAACTGTTTCTTTCAACTGTTTCAAAAGCGATTTTGTCTTTTATTCGACGCAGGAAGCTGTAATTTGAGAGGGAGGCTCAAGGGAGAATGCTGAAGACGCATGAGAGGTCATCGATCAGCTGAGTGAGCTCCAAAGCCATTTTGTCTCCAATTCAACGCAAGAAGCTTCTATTTCACGCGGATCTCCTTAAACATGAGAATACGCTATCACTTCGTCAGCACTGATCTACTTTCTTATAAATTAATTTGTTGAATTTTAATGGTAGTGTCACCTATAATACCGTACGGCAATGTGGAAATTCGGCCCCGGCATCCACTATCAAACAAAGAACAGGTGAGAAATTCAACTCAGGAATATTTGCCAGAAACATATCTGTTTTGACAACATTTGAATGGGCTGTAATGAGAATTTCATTTTTTCTAAAAGCGTTTATATAACTAGGCAACTAGAGTGACATGAAAATTGTATTTAGCGAATTACATTCGAGAACTAGGAAACTCATCAACAGGAAACTCATAAAAAAATCGAAGAACCATTTTTAATCAGTTTCCCACGTGGGGTGAAAACTCGTCAAATCTTCATGAACGAGCGACTCATCGAAAAATGGAATCCAATAAATTTTTGTTGTTTAATTCAGTTAGGAGTCAGTATAAATTGTTTCCGACTAGAACCCAGCACTGTCGAGACACTCCTCAAAAACTACCTTAAAGGAAACTCATCAAAAAGGAGCTGACGGGAAACTCGTCAAAAATTGTAATAGTAGTAGACGAATATTGGTCTACTTTGGGTCAACTACCTTCCAAATAATAGCCGTGACGTACTTACCCTTCTTTATGATCACGATAGGCTCCAATATTACCTAGTCTCTCTAATCTCATACAAATTGTTCGATATCTTCAAAAATATCAATTGCTCACCATGCATTTGTAGGCTTCACCTTTGTGATAGAACGACAGATCTTCGCTACCACATGGATGTTGAGTGATTTTAATGAAAACACCCAGTCAAACATATGATAGAAAATATCTACGTTTTATTAATTTTTCCAAATCTAACACTAAATAGATAAGGAACCACGGAATTATTAACTAAAGTAGTTACACTTGGTATACTCGAATGAAAGAGCATATAGCCCTACAAACAGGGCATGGATCAGCTGTCAATTGCTGTATGCAAGTTTCACAGAAACTGAGGTGGCCACATGGCGTGGCGCCGATGTGGGTCCTGGGATTGTGGAGACAAATAACACAGGCACGTGTTCCCACAGGGGGAACTCCATGAAATACACTTTAGTCAATGAGAATTTAGAGGGATGAACCGCCTATACATAGATACTTGAAAAGAAACATTGATTGCTTGATACAATTATTCTTACCAGCGAAGATAAATCAATATCTTGAATATTTTCATAGGAAGGCCGGATGAAAAAAAATTAGCACATTTGTGCAAGAATTGCTCCTTTATTATTTTCCTAGCAATGTAGTTTCTGCCTTCTCGAGCAATCTTTTCATCTAATGAAGCCCACTTGTTTCTCTGATTGAATGAGACTTGACGACCATCAGCCTGACGCTCTGAATCTAGAACAGCCACTTTGGCTGTGTGTATAATACCATCTTGATGGTATTATACACAATAGTGATCCGATATGAACACGCTCAATCCTCGAGGTTGATCATCGCTGTTAGCTCGGAGGTCTGAACATCGATGGTGAATAGCGATGGTGCGGCGTTGTGTACCTACCCTTATAAAGATCACTAGAGTGCCTTTTCCTCCATATAACCGTGTTTTTAGAGGGGAACATTCATGTTTTTTATTACCATGCTTGAAATAATCACTTAGGTACGAATGTACTCAACTGCTAACAATTCAGGTATCACAATGATTTCTTACAGAAGTCCCCATTGATCTGAACGTGATGCGATTTATAGGAGAGCGTCTAGAGCCTACCTCTCATAAGCCCTGAAAACTTCGTCGAAATCGGAAGGGCATTATATTAGCAGCAAGGATTTGGGTACCCTTCGTCAGGCAGAAAGACTAATAGACACGAGACCAAACTCGTTTATGAAGCTCTGAAACGCAAAAAGCAAGTTGAAATTTTTGTTTTGGAGGAATATTTATTTTGTCTTCAAATGAGATTACAATACTTCCACAACCACAATTGGTTGACTCATTAAAAATGTTAGCTTCTATGTTGAGCTAGATCGGACATGGAAGATAAAATTCTACCTAATAATAATAATAATAATAATAATAATAATAATAATAATAATAATAATAATAATAATAATAATAAAATAAGCTGAATGAGCAGCTTTCAATACCAAACGATTGAGACAATTTTCTTAGAAATGTTTTTAGTGCAGTAGATCTACTGTACAGAACAAAGTGATACTTAACCCTGGAATGTCCCGGCTAAATTTCCAACACTTAACTCCCCGGTGGGGTGTGTCAAACCCCAACTTTGAAAAATGTTAGAAAATTCAAAAATAAGTTACACTTGAATCAAACTTTATTTTTATTCTGTTATCAAGAGTGTAAAGAAACATGAAGTAGGTACCTAAGCTCATGAAGAAAAAAGTAATAGGAAGGCAAACCTCACGCTCCGAAGAAAAAAATAATAGCAGAAAGGTACCTCATTGTAACAAAATTTCAATATAAAATTAGCACATTTTCATTTAAAAACAAAAATAAATAAATAAAATCTACAAAACAATTTTCTGAGATTAGTTTGATACCTACCAATTACAAAACCCAAGAACTATAATGAACAGGTAACATAAAATTGTCACCAAGCAATAGGATCAACATTCTCAACACTTTGAAGATCTATGATGTTCACAGAAGGAACATCGGACTAGTTTCTCCAAAACTGTCACTTTTGACGCTTCTTCATCGGAGGCAACTTCTTGTAACTCGACATTATCTCCCGTGTTTGAATTTTCTCCGCCAAAATATACATCTTCTTCCTCCAACTGTTCCAAAATGGATCTAATGTCTTCAGGATCCGGAAACTTGCTTTTTCCAGCCATTTCTAACGATGAGCCAATAACAAAACTGTGGGAAATCAAAAAATAACGCTTGCTATAGAGAAAATCGCTAGCGGTTAACGCCCCGGTGGGGTTTGTCAAACCCCAGGAACAAGAAAGTACTACACTACATAGAAGTCTTGAACGTACTAAACTGGAAAAAGGCTGACGCCTTTAGTGAAGAAGTGGGGGGTGATATAGAAGGGGGCGAGAAGAGCCAGACGTGCGGGATTCAACATGATAAACTGAGTTTAAATTGCGATTGGGGTTTGACAAACCCCACGGGGCATTCCAGGGATAACTTTCTCGTTACTTTTGAATTATGATCTTTTTGGAACAACTTTGGTCTGCGAATCGTTGACCCAAACGTATTTGTTATTTGTGAACTAGAGGTCGGGCTAATTTCCCTTAAATGACGCAAGCTGAGATTTACTTTGAAGGCCTCCAAATCCGGTTACTTCCTTTACTTATAACGGTTGGGTCTGGCACACGGTGAAGCCTTCTGAAGGTTTGGTTTGATGACTTTCCTTTCGATGAGTTTCCCCTTAGGAGCGTTTGACCAGTTTCCACAGGGGACAGGAAAGTCATCAAAAATAATTCTCAACTTCTTTTCATCTTCCAAATCTTGGTAAGTGGTTCGACCAGGATTAATAGTTCAACCTGGGTAAGTGTTTCGACATGGATAACTGGTTTTGACCTGCAAACATTCAAATCACGGGACACTCTAAAGACATGAAACATGAAAAAGTCTTGTCTCAATGGATGCCATTGCAATAACAACTACCAAACTGGCAGAACAATGGGTAACAACTGGGGCCGACCGTTATGTAGACGCTAAGTTAGTGTTCCGAGATGTCAATCAGCCTCACTAGTATCTATCTCCGTTATCTTGGATTATCTTGCCGTTTATACAACGCCAGTGGCGTAATTTGCGGAGGGGCAGGGTGGGCAGAGCCTCTCCATAAATTATAGAGGATGCAGAATTTTGTTGTATGGATATAGCCAAATTAATAGTTTTACGCTTCCAACCAGGTAATTAGTTAAACACAACTACTATTATTATTGTACGATTCTGGTAGCCAAGCGGTCTTGAGACGCCCTCAATAAAGATATTTTTATTAGGTTCGTTTGTGTAGGGGGAAAATGGAGTGGATATTATACAGCCCCACGGAGCATAGTAAAATCACCTAGTCAACGAAACGGAAATGTGGATACTACAAACTGAAATCAAGCCGTTCCCCACTACCTTTTGGGGCGAGCCCATATGCGATTTTTCCCTAGAAAAATATCCATTGTTCAGTATCCACCAATTCCTCTATGCACTTCCCCTACTTTTCACTGCCTACTTGGTAAAGCTTGGTTGTTCCTTTCAAAACAGTTTCCCGTTGTATTATACCATAAATTTACGAATATAATCCGAGTTAAAATGAAGCAAGAATACAATATAAATAGAAGCCTGCAGTGGTGATTGAAATAGTTTGATAGAAAAGATTAAAATAATCTAGTAAACGGTAGGTACCTATTCGTATTCATCGTACTTTTTCACGTTCTGATTAGCTTTTTGGTAGTATTACGCTTTAATAATCTATAGGTAGGTTTATGAATATGACAGCGTCCGTGATTTCAGATCATTACAAAAAGCCATTGAGCACCTACCTACTTACCTATATGAACGTTTGGTAGTTTATTAAGAGTCTTCGTATACTCAGCAAAAAGCACTAGAAATGAATAGCAAAACTATAAAATAAAAAAGTCCAGTCATGCAGCATGACCCCATGAGCGAATTTTGAAGAATAAACTCATCAGTTGTGATTACTTTTTTTTTTTTTTTTTTTAACGAGCACCTACTAAGTACCTACGTTTTAAACAGCATGGTTCTAGTATTGGTTATACAGGGATACTTCCATAAGAGTAGTTCAATCTGAATTTGGACAATGTTTCATGCAAATATTACCGATTTTTACAACTAGCGAACGGCATTATTTCGATTTTTGACTGATTTTTCAACTTTGAAATTTTTAAAAACTTGATACATATTCTTATAGGAAATTTCACGCTGATTCCGAATATACCACATGTTAGTATGCTGAAAAAATTATTTCGCACAACAAATCGCAAAAAAACAGGCTATTTTGAAATTTTTGACTACATTTTTGAAAATTTCAACCCGAAGATGTAATCCGATCATGCTGGCCAACGAACTTGAACTTTCGTTTAGTGTCCTTAACATTTTAAAATTTGTTTGAAGTTTCTAGTACAATTCTACGGACAGTTATCGTCTGGAATGACACATACATACATATATACATACATACATACATACATACATACATATATACATACATACATACATACATACATAAAAAAAATGCGTTAAACTTCAGAATATGATTTAGAATAGCCTGAAACGGATTTCTGCATAATTTTTTTTCAAAAATTCACATTCTACAAATTTTGAGGCGAGAGCAATAGCTTAATTTTCTTCAAAAATTCGCTAAAATGAAATCCTCGACTGTTGCCCCTCCATAAGAAATGACTTAGCTACGCCACTGTACAACACTAACATACCGCCCTGAATGCTCGTTTCGTAGCACCCAATTTACCTGTATCACCTTTCTTCTTCACCGGTAGTTAGTTCTGAATAACGCGTTAAATGACTACAGTGCGTTCATTCCACTTTGCCTTATCGAAAAATGTAACCCCTGATAAAATACCTAATTCCCAATCTAAATACCTATTAGAGTGCCTAATTTCCAACATAATTCAGAGGAAAATTTACAGTTTTGTTGTAGTAATTGACTGCCGACCTATTCGGCCAAGGGAGCGCATCCGTGAATAAGGAAAGACAAATAATTATTAATGGGCGTAATTTTGAACCTCGGCCACATCCACATTGGAGAAGAACGGTCAAACTTAATGATGTGGAACGAGGATTTAATTCCTCCGAAGCGTTTTGGAGGGTTTTAGCCAACAACCGCAGCCCGCGGTTGTGGAATTGCAGCTGAGAGATGGCGGTAGTGCGCTGGATGGTGAGGGGGGTGTGAAAGAAGGGGTGGTCGTAAATAATTGCTCGACCTCACACAACAGTAATGTTTGCTGTCGGATTCTACGCGTGTACCGCGAGGCGCGAAATGAACTAAGCCAAAATGAGAGATCGGTTGTCGGCTGTCTCTTATGAATGGTTATGAGAAAGGGGTATTGTTCTAAAACATTCCAGAGAATCCAACTACAGAAAACCATCATCTTTGGTTTGAACTTACTCGCCATAATAGTAAGACACGTTCCTTTTCAAGAAGCCGCTATTAACTTACGTCTGCGGCGCACCCCGCGATGTAGGGGTTGATTCTGTAATAGATCAGAATTGTATAGATTGGTGGTCTGGTTGCTCGGAAGTTCGCATCTCAAAAATACATAACATCAAGTAGTCAACCCCTTGGTGAAAATTCAGATTAGTTTGAAATATAGATTTATACAATTATCCTGTTGTGACTAATAAAAACTGTTGATACTGTACCTGCAAATAGCGTTTTATTTCTGTTTATTATGTATTATGTGTATTCACACTAAGTGCTAATAAACTAATTTACTAGGTAACTAATAACTCAATTATTACCTTTGTTTGTTCAAAAGACACATGGAGAACATCTAGTTTGTCGAACTACTCTGTCGAACTAATCATTAATTTACATTTCAAACTAATCTGAATTTTTACTTTAAGGGATTGGCTATTTGATGTTATGTGCTTTTGAGATGCGAGCTTGCGAGCATCCAGACTACCAATCTATACACACCATTCTGTTCTGTTACAAAATCAATCCATACATCGCGGGCTGCTCCGCAGCCACCAGTTATTAGTGGTGGCCCTCTTCTAGAAACGACCTTAAGACGCAATAGTAACACACTATTGAAGTGTATAAGGAATTTAGGTGCCCCCCCCCCCCCCCAGAGGTGCAATGGGGGCCTAAATCCTCATAAAAAGGTAGAGGAGGTAACAGAGGCATCCCGTCAGAGAGATACCACCCCTACTAATGAGCTTTTAATAAGCCATGTTCGGGGAAGGTTGATATTCCTGTCTCCAGAAAATCATCCGACGCCAAACCAGCTGTCTAGAATGAGCGAGAACAGCGCGTCTTTCCCATTGATTCCTCAACGGGATACCGACAACGCCATCTCTGGAGCTCTGACGGGAGCTTGATGGACCTCTCAGGAGGTAACTCTGTTACACTCCTCCCCTTAAAGACATACTTGATTGAAGATCAAGTATGGTAGTTGGGTGGAATAGTGAATAGCTGAGAACTAATGCTCATTCAATCATAAATAGCTGCATTGGCGTTTTGGATGGGGGAATAGAAATTAAAACTGGATTGTCAATGAAGCTTCATAAGAAGTATCTTCATTGAACAATCGGGACAAAACGGATGCTCAACTATGGAGACTTATACCTTAGGAAATCAAAATATTTATAGAAATTAATTTGCCCAACATTGGGGAATTAGAAATTAAATTGCCCAACTATGGGGACTTGAATGGCGCACTAACCTGGTAATTGACATATAGCAATACTCAGGTGGCAAGAAAAAATTGAAAGAAAATAGTATAAAATGAATTTGCCCAACTAAGGGGACTTAAATTGTGCACTCAGGTGGCATAAAATTGAAATAAAATATCATTGAAAGGAAATATCATTGAAAGAAAATATAAAATGGTATAAAATATAAAAAGGGAATAAGAGAGAAATTATAATTCAAAGACCAATGAAATTATTTATATACCAAAGGGTGATAATGGGAATTCCTTCTGGAACCCCGGGCCATGTTTCTTCTGAAACATTAACGCCCCAAAAATAGTGGATTGGACTACTAGGCGTCAGCCGTGCATAATCCAAACCACGCTCTGCTACCATATAAGGAATTTAGGTGCCCCCCCCCCCCCCAGAGGTGCAATGGGGGCCTAAATCCTCATAAAAAGGTAGAGGAGGTAACAGAGGCATCCCGTCAGAGAGATACCACCCCTACTAATGAGCTTTTAATAAGCCATGTTCGGGGAAGGTTGATATTCCTGTCTCCAGAAAATCATCCGACGCCAAACCAGCTGTCTAGAATGAGCGAGAACAGCGCGTCTTTCCCATTGATTCCTCAACGGGATGCCGACAACGCCATCTCTGGAGCTCTGACGGGAGCTTGATGGACCTCTCAGGAGGTAACTCTGTTACAAGTGGCGTAGCTATGACAATCCCAATGAATGAACAACTGCAACAGTCAAAGATTCTGTTACTAATTTAAAGTAAATACTTGCGGTTAAGTATGCAAACAGTAGTGTATTATTGGCGCACTTTTTTTTTATGATTTAAGCCGCATCTCAATAGAATGATCATTAGCGGCATTGAACAAGGTTTCAAAGGGGACAATGCAAGGGATAGGTACGATTGTAAAGGGAGCCATGTTACCCCTCCTTCACCAAACGGATAGCCATCATGAACTCCACTGGTAGATCGGAGGGGGAAGCAGTAATAACATTCTGGAGAGGAAGGCGTCGCCACCCTCTACTACAAGAGATACAGCGATGACCACTGTTTATACCATACGGCGGATAAAAAAACCCAAATATTAAAAACAACAACTGAGACTGAGGCTATCGGCCTATACCTACTCTGTAACTATAACTCAATATACGTTACTATACAATCAGCAAACAGACTAAAACAGATAAAACTATGACATATATCACAGATGCACATGAATACATCACTGTTCGTAGCAGAGCTCAGTAGCTCTGAGGTACAGTAGCAGAGATTTCGCCTGTTTACTAATTGACCGGTTTTGATGATTTGATGACCGGCTGTACCCGATTTGAAATATCCTTTGATTATTAAAATCTATACATTCATGTTAATTTAATTTAATTTTTTTGTTTCTGGTTTTCGTTAGCATGAGGACCGGTTCTAGATACTTGTGACATTCTTCATGAGCTACCCTTTGGATCAAGGTGATTGGCAATGACACTGGGTGGATCTTGCTAATGAGGCTGTATCACACTAGCGTTTTTTCTGCTTTTGTCTCGCATGTTAAATGCTCGGAAGTGAAGAAGGAGAAGTGATTTTTTTCCAAGGTCAACTTTGTCGACCATTGAGCATCTTTGCGGGTCATGAAAAAATTAGAATCTGTTCTAATTTTTACCTCGACGCAAGAGAAATGCTAAAACGTAACCCTTGGGAAGGTAACAATTCACTGGGAAAACCCTAAGATCCCTAACCGGACAGAGTCAATACAAACCGCGTTCCGCCAGAATGCGCTGGTTTTGCAGTTATTCCTCTTCAACATTGACATTTCTAGTCTTCTTCAGCTGCTATTTTCGAACCCGCAATACAGCAGAAAAACCCGGAATACAGCATTAAAACGCTGCAAATTATTACACAATTGTTTATTATTTCTGTGTTAGATAGCTCTTCTATGGAGATCATTAGTCTATAATTATTAAACCCCGTATGTAATATAGGACCAAAACATGGCGCATTGTGGTTCTGAGAAGGTTTCAAACTTTGCGTTAGCGCATGCACAGAATGGAGTAATGATTTGAGAAAAATTAAATTAGTATGGTACAATTTATAGCCTAACCCGAAAATTCCCAGAAAATATAATCAAAATCTGATGAAAACTAAATCTTTATCCTGGGAGTGCACTTTCGCGCATGCGCAGGGCCTAGTAATGATGCAATCATTTTGAAATTAACAAGGAATAATTAAATCACTGTCCCCCTACTATGCACCAAATTTGAGCATCAAATTGGACGACTAGGGCGTAAAAAATTATGCTTGAAGGAATTTACGTTTGCCCATACGCAATATAAAGTAACTCAAACATTCCCTGAAAGTTTCATCGAAATCAGATAAAAGCTGTAGAAATTAGGCTCTTTTAAAAAAGAATATGTATTTGCGCATGCGCAGTAGCTACTAATGATAGAATAATGTTGAAATATCCAGCGAATCTTAAAATTAACCTCTTTCACCTATCCTCCAAATTTGAGCAAGAATGGCCAACAAGGGCATGATAAAATAATGCATGAGGGAATTTAAGTTTGCGAAGGCGCCATGTGAAGTATTGGTTTGGGAACAACGAGTCTCATAGAAGACCGTTCCATGAAAATTTCATAAAGATCGGTTGAATATTGTGGAAATTAAGCTTGTTACAAAGATTTACGGTCGTACACACACATAGATAGAGAGAGAAAGCCACAGAACAAAAGTTGTTCGGAATAGCCTAAAACGTGAAATGCGAGTGGAAAGTATTTTTTACCACTGTAAAAAAACAACAGCCGTTTGGTTTTAGTGAAGACCACAACTTTTAAATCTCTCGAAACTGAAAACAATGCTTCCGCTACCTATAGGTAGACTTGGGAGCAATTTAAGAGATGAAATTTAACATTTAGGTACCATTTTTTCCCTAGAAGGCACATCGCACGGACAATAGTTAATAAACTCGATTTCGCAACGTGATAATAAATCCCATTGGAACTATATCACCTGATAATTTCATTATCGGCATTATAATTATCTCTGATATTTACTAGGCAATTTTATGTATTCCAATATCACTATCTAGCAATTTTTTATGGAATTGAAAGCTTGATCGTCTACTCAATAATTCGAAGGTTTTTTTTTCGATGTTGTAGCCCTTAGAGAAAGCGAACCATTCAACGTACAGTGTTGCGGGTGGTTGTAAGAGATTCTCTGGGATTAAATTTATCATTGACCAACAAACAATTATTACTGTTACTTGGAAAGTTTCCTAGATCTTTATTGTTTATATGTTTAGCCCTTTAATACAACCCTTTAGGGTTGATAAAAATTGTTTCCGAGCTTCTAGGACCATCTAGACCCCAAATGTGAGTTTTAACACAAGTTTCATATAATTCGTCTAGTATTTTTGGAGAAAAGCCGCGGACGGCAGACGGACGGATTTTTTTAAATTTGATTTTTGAATTTTACGCATCTTGAAACGTGAACCAAAAAATTTTCAGGGGTGTTGAACATTTTTTTCTCTCGGTCGGTTACAAAGGTTTATTATTGAAAATAATAAACCAAAATGCAAGGGGAAAAAAAAGATAAAACGCTAGTGTGATACGGCCTTTAGGAATATAATCAGTCATGAAAGGAGTGTTATTTGGTCTTCTGATATCCTACACAGTCCGTCTTCAATGGAGCTCTAACAAACTTGACCACAACCGGGAGTCTCGTAGGTTTGCACCAATCTGAAACTGGCTCTTATTGAGAGCAAACCGAATGGATCCGAACTCAGCCGACCATACCAAACTCTCCCAATTTCACATTATTCGTAGTGATGAACAGAAATACCCATCCCTAACCATCTCTAGACACTCTCCTTCTGGACCATCTCTTATATAATTTGTTTTCAACTAAGGAAAATTAAGCTAAGAAGGTGCGGTTGGCGGCATTTTGCTCCATTTTCGGTCTAATTTCGACCAAGCTTGTTTTTAAACCAAGAGTGGAACACCCTGTATATGTATACCTAAAGAGATGGAGGAGGCGAAAAATTGTATTGGTCTTTGCCACGTGTTCGTATCGTTAGAAATAGTCTTCAAATAACCTAAGATACCAGGAAATGGGTTTTTGATTGTATAACAGTGTTTAAAAGCAAAAAGAAATATATTTTATTAGGAGCTTCAAACAGGGGGGAAGTTTGAATTGAAACGGACTGTAGCTTGCTGGACAACTCGGGGTAGCCCTTGGGCTCAGGAATTTCGGTAGGAGGAGTGAGGTCGCCCCTTTAGAGTTACCAACTTAACATTGGTTTCAAATGAAAAGTTCCACTAGCATACCCCTTAGCATTTAATTGATAAATAATTAATAATTAAATATGGGACCTACGCCATTCTTCATAATTTTTTTCGTAGATATCAGGAAAAATACTTTCGCGCGCGTCACTAGGGAGAAAAGTGGCGCAAATGACATGAGCAATGTTTTTAGCGAATTTTCGTAGAAAATGAAGCTATTGCAATGGATCGGAAAATTTTAAAATCAAAATTTTTCAAAAATGTCTTTATTGAAATCTGTTTTGAGGCATTCTGAAACGAATCCTAGAGTTTAAAACTTATTCACATTTATATATATATACGTATATATTAGAGATGAGTCGATATCAAAATTTATCGATTCCCGATACCGATATCGATACCTAAAAAATCGATTCCCGATTCTCGATATCTATACCATCGGCGCATAATACCTAACTTACCTGTAGGTGAAAAACAAAAATTCCTCTTGAACTAGTAATATATTCAAATTTTTTTTGTACAACATATAACTTATACTTACGAAAAATTGATCCCAATATATTTGTAAATGTGGTAATTTTTAAATAAAAACAAAACATGGATAATAAAACCTTTATTCTCCATCTGTTCTACTTAAGGTTTTTGTTTTAAAAGACCAACATTTTAATTCTGTCTGGGTCCAGACGATTTCTCTTCTGGTCGCAGATGTTTCCTGCCGTACTTATTAAAATTAAATAAATTCAGATTTATATTTTTAAATAATATTTAGAAACATCAATAAATATTTCTAAATAAATATTTCTAAATTCTAAATTTCAGATTTATATTTTCATTGAAGGCTTTAGTTGATTTGATTTGTTCAAATACAAAATTTGATATTTTTTGTTATCTATCAAGTATCAATTAATAGGCAACTTTTATTGCCTAGGATTGATTTCTTTCTGAATAAAACAAGTTAAGCAGACAGACTTGGTTTTTTAGTTTTTCGTCGGTAACTGTAAGTTATTTCCAAATAAGACTGGCTCTAGGCTTTTATACTTGGAAAACATAGCTTTGTCTAATGCTTCTGTTGTCACAAACAAAATAACACAAGCCTACTTGTAAACAAAGTTATAATTGTAATTTGTGTTATGGACAATTCATGTTTCGCAACTGCTAACTTCACACAACGATTGCACGGTACAACCATCTTAATTGTTAGATGGTTGCAATAGTACCGTAGTGTAATAACACGCCCATCACCGGGCGGTATCGGTATCGTCTTTAGGCGATCGATTCTCGATACCGATACCAATGCCTTAGAATCGGTGGTATCGAGAATCGGTATCGGGAATCGACTCATCCCTAGTATATATATATATATATATGTTATATACCAAAACCGCTGATCTATCTTTATTTCTGCTGAATCAGCCCACCGATATATATATATATAGTCTCGTTGCTCCGCTCGTACGCTACGTATCTCCGTTCCGTTTTCCTTAGTTAAACTTGTGCCGGTTCCAAATAAGAAAGTGCTTTTTAAAAACTCTTTTCTCTCGGCACCCGACGTAACTTATATATATATATATATATATATATATATATATATATATATATATATATATATATATATACCGGCCCTTCGGGCCTCGCAAGGGGCTCCGCCCGCCCCGCCAGGGGGGCTTCGCCCCCCTGGACCCCCCTAATCTATACTCGGCGCTTCGCGCCTCGCCGGATCTTTTCTCTTTTCTACTGTGTAGAAAACGAGGATAATTTGCTATGCAATTCGTCTCACGAGAAAAAAAAAAAAAAAAAAATTCAGGCCTGGCCGGGATTCGAACCCACATTCGTCTCACGATTAAAAAAAAAAAAAAATTTTTTTTTTTCAGGCCTGGCCGGGATTCGAACCCACGACCTCTCGCTTCCCATCTCGGGACAAAAAACGTTACACAAAAAAAGTGGACATTTAAAAAAAATTATTGGGGGTCGGCCTAAGAATTGCATAGCAATTAATATATATGGGTGTGTATGTGTGTGTGTGTGTGTGTGTCATTCCAGACGAAATAACTCTCTTCAGGATTGAGATAGAAATAGTGTTCTTGCGCCAAAAAATCAAGCATTAAAAAAAAAATGATGAGTTTGTTGGCCAACAAATGTTGAGCACATTAAATTGGACTAATTTCGAATAATTTACGTTGAAGAATCTCTAAAAATGGCTAAAAACGGCCAAACATCGTTAAATTTATAATTTTCAGCAGAATTTAATTCAAAACTAAACTTTCAACAAATGGCTAGGACATTTAAAAGTTTTTGTTCAAAATTATGCCGAAACACTCACTTAAATGTCATTAACATTTGCTAAAAAACCTTCAAAAACTGCAAAAAAAAATCTAAAAATCCAAAATCTCTTTGAATCGCCGTATTTTCTTTAGTATGAGTTTTTTTTGTCATAAAATTGGTTTTTAACAATTTCTTTCTACTGAAATTGCTCGAATTTCAATACAAATTAACATATTGTTATACGATAGATAGTTTATGACGATTTGCTCATACGATCATGCTGCATGACTGGAACTTTCTTACTCTATTCCGCACAGCACAATGTGTAAAAAAATGTCGTTTTTTGGTGTTTTCCCAAGTCGGTGTCGCAAATATCAATGAATGAACATCATTATGAAGATCAGTGAGAAAAAGTACCTACCCCAAAATCATGTACTAGATATGATTGTTTAATATCTTAAGTCGCTATTGATCGTGTAGAGAAATTCTAGTTTATGATTTTGGTAGACAAACATGGAATCAAATTCTATCTACAGCATGGTTCTAGCCTCAAACAGCATGGTTCTAGGATTGGTTATACAGGGATACTTAAATAAGAGTAGTTTAATCTGAATTTGGACAATGTTTCATGCAAATATTACCGATTTTTACAACTAGCGAACGATTTTTCGATTACGATTTTTGACTGATTTTTCAACTTTGAAATTTTTGAAAACTTGATACATATTCTTATAGGAAATTTTACGCTGATTCCGAATATACCACATGTTAGTATGCTGAAAAAATTATTTCGCACAACAAATCGCAAAAACAGGCTATTTTGAAATTTTTGACTACTTTTTTCCAAATTTCAACCCGAAGATGTAATCCGATCATGCTGGCCAACGAACTTGAACTTTCGTTTTGTGTCCTTGACATTTTAAAATTTGTTTGAAGTCTAAAAACTCAGTATTTCACGATTTTTGCACTTTTAGAGCGGAAATGGCGTACTTTAGGAAGGAAATTGCGCCAGCTTACGGGCACTTAGGAAATCGATTGAGTTGTATTGTTTCTTCATGAAATTGCACTTAGTATTAGAGTCTTCAATAAAAAATTGGGATTTCGATCCGAAAAAACAAGGTTTATGTCATTTGCGCCACTTCTGGCGCATGTCGATCCCCTCAACAGTCATTGCGTCTCCCCTCTACCTTAATTCCGACAGTAAAGTAGTCCATATGTCCTGAATGTCAAAGGATCAGCTTTTGTTAATGCTGCAAAGAGATCTAAACCTGAATGTACATGGATTTAAGTTGATTGGTTCATGCAATAAAACTAAAAAAATTACCGCATTATTATTTCACGGGTACTGCCCCATATTCCAACCTTGAATACCCAATACTTACTAGTAATAAGTAGCTGATTAAAATACTAACTGTAATCGATTAAGTGTAGCAGCAGCGGAGAGGAGGCGGCAGCAACATTACGAGTCGACGTGTACGGTAAGTTTACAATGTAGCATTTATTATATAGGGATGCCCCCAAAAACACGAAACGCACACGAATTGGCCAAAAGAGCCTTTTTACCATCGTATTGAGATTTTTGTACGCCTGTTCCCTGGCGGCCACACCACCAGTGCGCGCCAAAATAATGCATTTTTTAGCTCCAGATCATTGTTAGCGAATTTTTGAAGAAAATTAAGCTATTGCTGTCGCCTCAAAATTTGTAGAATGTGAATTTTTGAAAAATTTTTATGCAGAAATCCGTTTCAGGCTATCCTGAATCATATTCTGAAGTTTAACGCATTTTTTAATGTATGTATGTATGTATATATGTATGTACATATGTATGTGTCATTCCAGACGATAACTGTCCGTAGAATTGTGCTAGCAACGTCAAACAAAGCAACATGTTAAGGACACAAAACGAAAGTTCAAGTTCGTTGGCCAGCATGATCGGATTACATCTTCGGGTTGAAATTTTCAAAAATCTAGTCAAAAATTTCAAAATAGCCTGTTTTTTGCGATTTGTTGTGCGAAATGATTTTTTCAGCATACTAACATGTGGTATATTCGGAATCAGCGTAAAATTTCTTATAAGAATATGTATCAAGTTTTCAAAAATTTCAAAGTTGAAAAATCAGTCAAAAATCGAAATAATGCCGTTCGCGTTGTAAAAATCGGTAATATTTGCATGAAACATTGTCCAAATTCAGATTGAACTACTCTTATGGAAGTATCCCTCTATAACCAATCCTAGAACCATGCTGTTTAAAACGTAGGTAGTAGATGCTTGTAAAAAAAAAAAAAAAAAAAAAAAAAAAAAAAAAAAAAAAAAAAAGTAATCTCAACTGATGAGTTTACTCTCTGTGAAATATTCCGTCCTCCGATTCTCTCTGTCGCTCTCTCTAATGTTTTACGCTCAACTGTTTTAGGACTTGATGTAGCTTTAATACTGACTGTGGCTTAGAAAAAAGTATGAGTACCTCATATATTTTTATTAATTTCATTCCATGTTTGTCTATCAAAATCATAAACTAAAATTTCTCTACACGATCAATAGCGACTGAAATGTCGAAAATTTCTTCAAACATTCGCTCATGAGGTCATGCTGGTGTGTGTGTGTGTGTGTGTGTGTGTGTGTGTGAGTGTGTGTGTGTGTGTGTGTGTGTGTGTGTGTGTGTGTGTGCGTTTCCAAGCAAAATAGCTTCAAGATAGGCAGGTTTGGAGCTTCAAATCAACCATATCTCAGTTATTTTTGTGCGTTTTCATGCAAAAAAACAGCTCTAGGATGACGTCAATTTTAATGAGATGTAAGTGTACAGGTTACCCTACTGTCCCAATTTTTTAGTCTGTATTCAGCAGAAATGAAGGGGTTGCATCCTTTCCGTGGGACACCTTGCATACAAATTTACACTTGCATACAAATTTATATAGTCCTTGTATACAAATTATTCAATGTCCAGACTTTGATCAGTTTGTTGGATGTTTGCTTAGTAAATCCTATTATGAACCGATCTTAAAATTAACGCCTGTCGGTGTTACTGTTACGGCGTTACACTTCAAAAACTGCTTTAATTTTATCTAGAGTATTAATTAATATTAAAATTCACCTTTCCAGTCGACGAAGTGGGCCGTGTTGGGAGCGTTCTTGATCCCACCTTTCCCCTACTTTCTGATCAAAAGCGATCCTGAGGTTGAAGAGCCGGTAGACGGGTGGAGGGGGAAATTATAGGAAGGGGGGGGGGGGGGTTTAAGCTAAACATCCCAAAGGGCCGTTTGAATATTCATTACCCTTGATCATCTCATCATCAGTTGCCTGAATAGCGGCGCTCTGAGAAATTGACTCAACTTTATGGGAAACCTAACGGTTTCCAGAGGGCGCTCCATTAAACCAAATGGACTGCACACCAAGATGAGCAGCAGCTTCTGCGAACAACAGTTCGATTTTCAACGCTTAATTGATGAAAAACATTCATCCAGGTGGGGATTTTAGACTAAAACGAAAAAAAAAAAAAAAAAAAAAAAAACGAAAGTTCGAATTTTGTGATGGGCTCAAAGCTCAGATGATTGCATTAGATGCGAGGAACAGCTCCAGAAAATTTCACTCCGAACCGATAACCCCTTGAGGTCTCCCAAACCCGTTTTTTGATAATTGAATTATCGATTTTAGAACACTAGACGGTTAGGACAAAAAGACGGTCAGGACATGAAAGATCCATGCGTCTGGACACGTTTTATAGTCTATTCCTATGTTTTCGGTGTCGCGGAACACGATGCCGCCATTATTGCAAGCGCAGAAGCTGTATTTCTTTTGATATTCAAGAAATCAGTCCAAATAAGTAATGGAAAAAAGACATTTTTTGCCGTTTTTACCTAGTTTTGACTTGGAAAAAAATTGTTTGCGGGTCTTCTCTGCTTCGGACCTTGTTTCCTGGTTTGTTCCGAATGTAACAAGACCAATTTCGTCTTATAATATGTTATCCTTCTGAAAATATCTGCTCAAGAACCGAGTAAGCTCTTTTAATGATAATCGCTCTATACTTACCAGTAGTTACGAAATCAAAATGTAACGCCCTGAAGCCCTTTTAATCCCATTATTTTATGTTTCGGGGCTCGTTGAACATTACGTGCAAGTAGTGGAGGCGTAGGACTCGTATTTCGGTTACCATTAAATAAGTCAACTTGGCTCTTGAGCTGATATTTCGAGAAGAAAAATGTATTATGGGGCAAACTTAGTCTTGTTATATTCAGAATAAGTCACAGAACAAAGTTCAAGGCCGAGGAGACACTCATAAATAGTTTTTCCCAATCAAAACTAGGTGAAACCGGTGAAAAATTCCTTATTTCTATTAATTTTGTCAACTGATTTTTTGAACATCAAGAAAAATCTACTGTATTCACCGATTTTTGACACCTAGCTCTTGATTATTAACCGAAATACGAGTCCTACGCCTCTACTACTAGCACGTAATGTTCAACGAGCCCAAAAACATAAAACAATGGGATAAAAAGGGCTTCAGGGCGTTAAATTTTGATTTCGTAGCTACTGGTAAGTATAGAGCGGTTACCATTAAAAAAGCTAACTCGGCTCTTGAGCAGATATTTCCAAAAGTATAATATATTATAGGACGAAATTGGTCTTGTTACATTCGGAACAAACCAGGAAACAAAGTCCGAAGCAGAAAAGAACCGCAAACAATTTTTTCCCAAGTCAAAACTAGGTAAAAACGGCAAAAAATGTCTTTTTTCCATTACTTATTTGGACTGATTTATTGAATATCAAAAGAAATACAGCTTCTGCGCTTGCAATAATGGCGGCATCGTGTTCCGTGACACCGAAAAAATAGGAATAGAGTATAAAACGTGTCCAGACGCTTGGATCTTTCATGTCCTAACCGTCTTTTTGTCCTAAGCGTCTAGTGTTCTAAAATCGATAATTCAATTATCAAAAAGCGGGTTTGGGAGACCTCAAGGGGTTATATCCGTTCGGAGTGAAATTTTCAGGAGTTGTTCCTCGCATCTGATGCAATCATCTGAGCTTTGAGCCCCTCAAAAATTCGAACTTTCGTTTTTTTCGTTGTCAGTCAAAGATCTATCCACAGGGTGATGCTAGACAAAAAACGCTGCAAATTATAACTCAAAAGTTTTTTTATTTCTGTATTATAATTATAATTATTTTTATTTAATGGTTTAAGCCGCACCTCAACCAGATTGGTCATTAGCGGCATTGAACAAGATGTCCAAAGGGACACTGCAAATGTCATGATTCTAAGGGGGGTCATGCTGCCCTTCGTCACCAAACGGAGTGCCATCAGGGACTCCACTGGCAAATCGGCAGCTCAAAAAATGAGTGGTACAGTGATGGCCCCTTTTTAGCCTCTAAAGGGGTGGTCACGCCGCTTTTATGTTTTGGGTAGCAGGTACTCACCAATAATAGATCAAATATTCTCCGGAAGTCTTCATTGCCGGCCTAGAACAACACTGATAAGAATGATAAGAGATCTTCTCTTCCTCTTCATCAACAATCATGATATGATCCATGGAACAGAATCACATGAATAAATAATAAATTAGTCTTCTAAAATCAATATGATCAACAATACAACAAACTATAAATATATATAAACTTTCAAAACTTTCTTCATCAACAATCATGACAAGATCCATGGAACAAGATCACCCGGATACAGAATCACATGGATAAATAAATCAATATGGCCAACAATACAACAAACTATAAATAAATATATATAAACTTTCAAAACTTAACAATAATAGTATTATTAATATATACGTAATATATATGTACATAGATATATATCACAGATTAGTTGGTTGGTTGATAACTAATGACTAGCCCTACACTTTTGTACCTCAGCCAAAATCCCCGAATACACAGAACTGAGTCCTGAAGTATCGGTTCTCTTATTACACGCAGTTGGATTCATGTGAATATAAGCCATTTCCTTGAATAATATTCGGCTAAATACTGGTTCTCGATCCAAGATCTCAATCCCATCATAATCAAACTCGTGCCTCATATTCTCTGCATGCGCGGCCAATGCACTGCTGTTTGGCCCCAATCCAGATAATTTCACGACAAATTACAAAGTATGGACGAACTTTTTGGAGATATGCAATACAATTACAATGTATGGGGGACTCAGATTTGCGAGGTTCGGAGGATCACTGAATAGCTGAAGCTGAATTGTTTAGTTTTTTGTTTAGTTTTTTGATATTTTTAGAAAATTTCTCAACATTCACAAACTATAAACTGTAAAATTGTGGGGTCCTGAGCTGCAAAGGTGTGAACCCTTTTGTGAGGCAGGATGCGCCAAGTTTTGATAATTTACAAGATATATATGGGGTTTAATAATAATTATAGACCAGTGATCTGCGTAGAAGGGCTATCTAATACAGAAATAATAAACCTTTGTGTAATAATGTGCATGTTATGATGAATGAAAGTTTACTTTTCCAATTTGTTGTTTTATATCTTGTTTTGTAAATTAATTTCCTCAAGGTTTCTTTCGAGTTGGTTCTTGAATTTTATCCTTCGATTAGCGTTTTGGCCGAAAACATCAAAAAAGTATTTAAAAAGTGGTATTTTGGGTAAATAGCCATGACGGCCATTCAGGGGCTCGTATTACATGGTATATTCGTGATCAGCTTCAAATTTCCTGTAAGAATCAGTAGAGAATTTTGCCCATCCCGACCATGTACTCGAATCACGGCAGCAATATCAATTACTCTCGCTCGTCCCACCGTGTCTTACAAAAGACGACACGTCATTGAAACGGATCGAGCCCCCCCCCCCCCCCCCCCCCCCCCCCGCTACTTCTCTCATTCAACGAGCTATCACCTACATTTTCGAGCCATCTCAAACATTCCTTAATTAAAGGTGAGCAACCCCCTCTCCTGCCCTTGTCACAACCCTTCTACTTCAGAGTTCGGGAAACGTACTAATTTTCCGACAGAGTCGCCTGAGAGACAGTTTGGAGGGTGGGCGGAGAAGGGGCTCCGAAGTTTCGGCTATTAATATCCCTGTCTGCTCCGAGTTATGTCTGTGCTCGTGCCACCAATGATACACAGGAGGTTCATTCCTGCAGAGACACTCGCAGTGACTCGCATCCACGTGGTGAACGCTGCACGATTATGAACAAGGTGTAACGCTGGTTCCACAAGCAGAAACAGCTATCTACTTTACCTACTCACTCAACTGTTTCGTTCCCCCAAACTGCAACAAGAGTGAGTTGGCGTTGTCATAACTCATTCCCGTACCTACCTGAAATCTAATATGAAGACTACAGGGAAAAAGGGAATAACTGTATTTTTTTCTCGAAATGAGTTAGTGACGGATTCTTATAGATTTTTCTTTGGCGAACACGATAGGCACTTAAGAATTGGTGAAAAACGAGTCTAAAGAGCCGAAAGTTGCTGGCGAACAATTGTGATTCTGATTTTAAAAAAATACTTCTTTTATGGGAAATCCTTCAAATCCAATGAGAAATGAAACCATTTATAAATTTCTCCCTTGAGGGGAAAAACAATAGATCATGGATATGTCAAAGATGTTACATTACTTTACTCTCTGTTGGGAAAGTAAAAATGTTCATTACTTTCCACTCTGTAGGAATGTTGGGAAAGTGAAAATGGACATTAATATCCACTCTGTTGGGGTGTTGGGAAAGTAAAAGTGGACATTACTTTACACCCTGTTGGGAAAGTAAAACGCTGCAAATTATTTCACAAAGGTTTATTATTTTTTCAATTGAGTATGATCGTAGTTTTAGTTGGCTAGCGTACGTCATAAGGCCCGTCCAGACTCCTCGGCATGTCCTACTTCGAGTTGCCACAACCTATACTTCTATAACTATATACGCATGTTTATATTTCTTGATTTGATCTCCTATCTATTCAAATAGTTATTGCCTTAATAATATCATTATCTAAGTACGTACGAAAAGTCGAAAGGATATGTTATTAAATATGCGTAGGAAAAGCTTTGGTATTAACACACAATTATGACCTTGAAAAAAACATATACTATTCATGCCTCGAAGGAACGCCGGCGCCGTACCCACCACAAGGTGCCGCGGCGCCGGCGCCGTACCCACCACAAGGTGCCGCGGCGCCGGCGCCTCCTCTCACTCCACCCCCCCCCCCCCCCCCCCCCCCCCCCCCGCTCACCCACCTCTCCACCCACCGTGACCCCCTGCCAAGCGTGCCAGGCGTGCGCGCGTCGAAAAAGACACTTTTTTACCCGTTTTTGGCCCATAGCATCTATGCGAGTAAAGCGATCGGGATGATTAAACGTTAGGACCAACTAGACCCCAAATGGAGTCTATGTGCGAAAGAACGGGTTTTTTAAGTCAATTCTTAGGCCTTTTATGGCCCGGACGGCGAACGGCGGACGGGGGACGGCGGACGGACATTTCAAATTTGGATTCTACGCACCTTGAAACGTAAAGTGACAAAGTTTGAGGGGGGGTTATAAAAATTTTTTGCTACACGATCACATAGGCTTATTATTGGAAATAATAAACCAATGGACATCACTTTCCTCCACTCTGTTGGGATGTTGGGAAAGTAAAAAATCCCACTGTTCCATGCTAAAAAAAATATATATATATATATAATAACCCGCTGTATAACGCAGGAGTTAAATCATCAGTAGTCCAAGCATATTTTGTAGAAGTAGGTACATTGCGGTAAAGTAGGTACCTCATTGATTTCTGGACCTTTTCGAGTTAATAATAATCTAAAGTAGCCTTCACTTTTCGAGTTAATAATAATCTAAAGTGCCGGAGCTTTGCATTTTGTGTGGAGAAAAAAATTGTCGCGAAAAAATTCCTTGATCCCCACCCGAAAGACATATCACATGTCAAAAAAGTGTACGGAGGAAGAACGGGACTCTCCAACTATGGAAAAGAAGGGTAACTTGACCGCCTCGAGAGTTGAACGTGGACATAAACCATCCCAGGCTGACGTACCATAGGGATATCTACAATGGAGCCTGGACCAGCTCTATCTCAATTCCGAATCCTTTAAGAATAAGAAAAATATGAAAAATACAACGATTTTCGAAGACATTACCAAGAGCCAAACAGCAGCTCCGTGATAACGAATTTCACTTCCCATATCGGCCTACAAGAAATTTCACTTACGATCACGACGGGAAAATATGATGATCTGCAACAGTTGATGATGCAGTTTTGCTCTTGCGAAACGAGTGCATATTTCAGCAAAACCAGACCTAAAAAAACCAGCAAAGAAGAGAAACCTTAGCCCTAGAAACGTATATTGCGACTATCCCTGCTTCAGAATTTCCGAATAAACAAATTACAACATTCAGTAGTAAAGTAGCTATCACAGTAAAGTGTAGTCTTCACCTTTGTGATAGAACGACAGATCTTCGCTACCACGTGGATGTTGAGTGATTTTAATGAAAACACCCAGTCAAAAATATGATAGAAAATATCTACGTTTTATTAATTTTTCCAAATCTAATACTAAATAGATAAGGAACCACGGAATTATTAACTAAAGTAGTTACACTTGGTATACTCGAATGAAAGAGCATATAGCCCTACAAACAGGGCATGGATCAGCTGTCAATTGCTGTATGCAAGTTTCACAGACATGGCGTGGCGCCGATGTGGGTCCTGGGATTGTGGAGACAAATAACACAGGCACGTGTTCCCACAGGGGGAACTCCATGAAATACTCTTTAGTAAATGAGAATTTAGAGGGATGAACCGCCTATACATAGATACTTGAAAAGAAACATTGATTGCTTGATACAATTATTCTTACCAGCGAAGATACAATCAATATCTTGAATATTTTCATAGGAAGGCCGGATGAAAAAAAATTAGCACATTTGTGCAAGAATTGCTCCATTATTATTTTCCTAGCAATGTAGTTTCTGCCTTCTCGAGCAATGTTTTCATCTAATGAAGCCCACTTGTTTCTCTGATTGAATGAGACTTGACGTCCATCAGCCTGACGCTCTGAATCTAGAACAGCCACTTTGGCTGTGTGTATAATACCATCTTGAGGGTATTATACACAATAGTGATCCGATATGAACACGCTCAATCCTCGAGGTTGATCATCGCTGTTAGCTCGGAGGTCTGAACATCGATGGTGAATAGCGATGGTGCGGCGTTGTGTACCTACCCTTATAAAGATCACTAGAGTGCCTTTTCCTCCATATACCCGTATTTTTAAAGGGGAACATTCATGTTTTTTTACTACCATGCTTGAAATAATCACTTAGGTACGAATGTACCCAACTGCTAACAACTCTGGTGTCACAATGATTTCTTACAGAGGTCACCATTGATCTGAACGTGATGCGATTTATAGGAGAGCGTCTAGAGCCTACCTCTCATAAGCCCTGAAATTCTTCGTCGGAATCGGGAGGGCATTATATTAGCAGAAAGGATTTGGGTACCCTTCGTCGGGCAGAAAGACTAATAGACACAAGACCAAATTCGTTTACTAAGCTCTGAAACGCAAAAAGCAAGTTGAAATTTTTGTTTTGGAGGACAATTTATTTTGTCTTCAAATGAGATCTCAATACTTCCGCAACCGCAATTGGTTGACTCATTAAAAAAGTTAGCTTCTATGTTGAGCTAGATCGGACATGGAAGATAAAATCCTACCTAATAATAATAATAATAATAATAATAATAATAATAATAATAAAATAAGCTGAATGAGGAGCTTTCAATACCAAACGATTTAGACAATATTCGTAGAAATGTTTTTAGTACAGTAGACCTACTGTACAGAACAAAGTGATACCTAACTTTCTCGTTACTTTTGAATTATGATGTTTTTGGAACAACTTCGGTCTGCGAATCGTTGAGTGTGTGTGTTCACTCGCACTGACCTAAATGGAGGGTCACCCTCAACTCACCAGTTCGAATTCATAATTGAGTGCGGTAGTTCACTCAACAGCTAGCGGCACACTCAACTTAACAGTGCACTCAGAGGACACTCACCGCTTTTTCAACATAAGTTGGCAGCCCTGGCAGTATGTTTTAGGGGAAGTTTCCCTGGTTTGAGGGAAAAGGGACGGGAAAATTCCCTCTCACATTCCGCACTGATCAATAACAGTTCTCAAAGGTTACTCTTTTCTTTGTGTTTTTGCTTTTTATGCTATTATCCTTGTTCCTTGGGGGGACAGGACATAGGCCTTATTAGACAAAGATGAAAGTTATTGGTCTTCCCGCCTGGATCGGGGCAGCCATAAGTTGAATTGAATCCGTGTTGCTTGTTTGTTGAAGTGCTGATAATTTGTTTATTATCTATCGATTTGAAGTATTGAATTGTATGATTATGTATCTCTATGTATAGAGTTGTGACAGAAAAGAATTGAGAAAATGAGAAAACAATGATTCGCCAGTTAGTTTTGAAGAACAGATATGTAGTTGAAAATAAGAAGAGTCATAGCTATAATGAGACTGTTAGAAAAAAAGAAGACGTGAGGTTTTGGGAGAGCTTCAAGCAATCACATCATTTTCTTGGAATTCTCATTGATTGTACATCCGACTCCTTACACAAACCAAGATGAATCGGAAAACCATGCTCATTTAGGCTCCTTCAGGTTCGTAGTTGTCCATGACTGTCTCTTTCCCGAATAGGAATAGTTTGCGAAATATTTCGTTGTTGATTGTATAACATTCAAATGGTATCTGCTGGTCACATCAAACATGTACCTACTTAACTACCATTTAGGAACAACCTACCAAATAAACGATGTTTGATCTACTATATTACGAGTATATATACCTACTTGAAAATAATAATAAAAGTTATCAGTTGACGCACTTAAGTGACCTCCTGCCGTCACTCCGGGTGAAACTCACCTCAACGCCATTTTTTGTTTATGAATCCCGTTGAGTGTGCATTTGGGTTGCACACTCAGTGCACCCTCAGGGTCGCCCTCAAATCACGTCTATGAATCGCACAGAGTGCATGAATTCCCTTATCGATACACTTAAGGGCCCACTCATATTCAATCCCCGTCTATGAATTCCGCCCTTACTTTACTAATGCTGTACAAAATCCGATTACCTATTCTAAGAAACTCACCAGCCAAAGTACCATTCACATTTGAGTTTACCTGGCCTGGGGTTTGAAGGCCTCCAAATCCGGTTACTTCCTTTACTTATAACGGTTGGGTCTAGCACACGGTGAAGCCTTCTGAAGGTTTGGTTTGATGACTTTCCTTTCGATGAGTTTCCCCTTAGAAGCGTTTGACCAGTTTCCACAGGGGACAGGAAAGTCATCAAAAATAATTGTCAACTACTTTTCATCTTCCAAATTTATATCTGATTTTTATTTGAAATTCTTTTTGACGACTTTCCCTTCCATTCAGTTTTTACCAGTGTCCCACTCAAAGGGGAAACTCCTCAAAAAGCCTCAACATCACGTTTTTGATGAGTTTAAGTTTGATGAGTTTGTAGGGGCCCATTAAGTTCTCTAAAACTGAAGCTGATGGGTTAATTACTGCAAACAAACCAAAATAAAACATTATCAACCAAATAAATAATTCAAAAGAAATATGGCTTGCCTGCTGATCTTTTTCCGTTATTCGCTCCTTAAGGTTACAGTAAACAATAGATTAAGCGACAAATTAAGGGCCGTAATTTTGTGTACGCGTACCAGGGGGCTTGAGCGGTAGAGATAATATTATAAGCAGCTCGTTTTTTTTCTCCATATTTTATACTCATTTACTTTCCTTCCTCGTGTTTTGCTATTCTCCTCTCACTTTGAGATAACGTGTTCCGGGGTAATTAGCCTTTGAAATTAGATCATTCTTGAGATACCAAAAGCCAGTGGAGTGGGTAATTAGAGTGATGGGAAGGGGGAAAACGATTCTGGCGGATAGGAGGGGGTACCAAGCCTGGAAGTAAGGAACACTGGAAGTGAACTAAGGGGTGAAAAGTAGAGAGAGATGGAAGGGGAGGGTTGTGGAGGATGATAGAGAAGGACAGAGGCCTTTAGAAGCAGGGTTTGCTTCAGTTCACCGTCTACCTTAACCTTTGCCCTTGATGGGTATTAGTTTATTCCTATCCACTTAACCTAACAACCTCCATAAACTATCAATATGGACTGCTTTTGCACCTCGTAGGTACTCTGGCTAATGAATACGAACCCAACTCATATAGTTCACATAGTTTCACTTATTCCTCTTCAACATTCAGAGCCGACCTTGGAAAAAAGCACCTTGTTCACGTTCGAGCAATAAAAATACGAGAAAAAATGCAAGTTTGATACGCTCCTAGGGAATTGGAATTGGAATTGGAAAATGTTTTATTTCGTGATACATATTAATACAAATTCAACAAACAAAACATCGTACGGCTTTAGCACCGAGCTATGAGCCGGGGTTCGGATATTAATGTTTCAATACGGCAATACGTGAATAATAACATAGTCAAATTAGAGAGGAGAACACTGTGCACAAAGACTCAAATACATGAATAACATACATAATAAATAAAGAATACATGAATAACATAATAATATAGTATTAATCTATAAAGATACTTATACAGTTTTGATACTTTAATAATACGATTAGGATTCAAAAATTCCATTCCTCAACCAAAAAATTTCTATACTTAAGCGCTCTTACAATATACCACCAAGGGCCAACCAGTTTTTGCCATTTAAGTAGTCAAGTGCTTCGTCATCTGACAAATATAAAGAGCCGAAATGTGACTTACGGATCCCCCTCAAAATATGGCAACGTGCCAAAAAATGAAAAACAGTTTCATGATCCCCTGAATTACACAAAGGACAAGTAAAAACACCACCTGAGATCCACGGCTTAAAATTTAAATTCAGCATTTCACAGCGTGCCCTACAAATATTTCTAATAAGAAAGTGACTAAGATTATTCTCTTTTCTATAACTTGGTGGGCCCAACTGTTGATACAAAGTATGGAAGCGGGCTGTACCAGCCTTTAACTTACAATTCTCGATAAATCCGGTTTTTTTCCAATTCTAATACTTTGCTCATCTGCTGCATAATACTTTTCGGTTCGTCAGGATTAATATTTAACACCGTCCCGTGTCTGCCTGCCAGTTCATTAAATGCTACCATCCACGATACATTCTTCCTGATTACCTCACGAGCTATCACATTAGTCAGTTTTGATCTCGGGCTCTCCAAGACCTTCACAATATAATTCACACACAAGTTTAGAGTGTACATATGCATTTGCTCTACACCACTCTCTAAGTAGACCATATAATCCGGGGTATTCATGGGTAAAAACAAAAGTTTTTTTATGAAAAATTTCAAAAGCATTTCCCCCTGCGGATGTGCCTCGTACCCCCAGACTTGACACGCGTAACACATCATTGTTCTACTAACAGAATTAAAAACACTAAACTTAGCTTCCATAGGGATATTACTATTCTCCATAAACTTAGACCATACAGTGTTTAGTCCTAGTTTTGCAGTGGCTAGTTTTGAGGACAAGTGCTCCTTCAAATTCAGCTGAGACGTTAGATTTACACCCAGGTACGTATAGTTCTTCACTACTTCTACTTCTTTTCCATTTAAATACCAGCATTTCCTTTTCGCTCTCATTCCTCCGTGTTTTTTAAATATCATAATCTTTGATTTTTCTAAATTTATTTCTAAATTCCATTGTACCGTATATTCAAATAATCGATCTATCATCTTTTGTAGAACTTCAGGATCATCTGCTACCAAAATTACATCATCTGCGAAACTTAGCAGATTGAAACGTACATTATTGACGGTAACTCCCCCACCTAGACTAGCAGCTAGATCCCACAAGTACAATATAAACAAACACGGAGATAATTTATCACCCTGCCTCACACCAGCTTGCGTCTGAAACGAGCTCGACAAACCACCCCTTGTCCATACATGAGCATACGTAGATTTATACAAACTTACAATGGCCTCAACAAATTTTGTTGAAACGCCTATCTGGTATAACTTATAGTACATGGCTGGTCTCAATATCGAATCAAATGCAGATTTAAAATCTACAAAAAACCCATAGAGTTTGCCCCCTCTCCCGGCCACCTTACATTTTATCAAGTTCCATAAGCAAAACAAATAGTCAAAAGTTGAGCGTCCTCTTCTAAATCTTCTAAATCTCGCCTGTTCCTCCCACAGTATTCCCTTTTCCTCGGCCCAGTCCGTAAGACGATTTGCCAACAAACCCGAGTAAAACATTACAGCCACATTCATAATAGACATCCCTCTGTAACAACCTGTTGAATTTGATCCCAGTTTTTAAACAAAGGGAAAATTATCGACGCACCAAAGACTTCTGGAACTCTGCTATCCTGAAAATACTTATTATACAACTCCAATAAACTTCCTAGGAAATCCCCAGTGGCATTTTCAAAAAACTCATACGATATCCCGTCTGGTCCAGGGGCTTTCCGCTCCTTTGCACTGGCGAGAACACTTTTTAGTTCATTAATCGAAAATGGCCGCTCAAGCTCCCCCTTCACTAACGGACTTGCGTACTGTATCACATCTACAGTGGGATCCTGAGAGTATAATTTCTGAAAATGTTTAACCCAATCTTCCATTTTAATATTATTTACTGTTAAGCCCGATTTATACACAAATTTTCTGACCAGTTCCCAAAATTGCTTCGAATCTTGAACGTAACGAAACTCATTACACATAGAAATAGAATACTGACGACTTTTTTCGGAACAAGTAAACTGGTATCGCGCCCTACTACATAAGTAATCACTTTTCACCATTTCCGACTTTGTATCACGAAAAAGATTCAATAATCTCAAACTTTGGTCTCTCAACTTTCGACATTTAAAATCAAACCATGGTTTGTCATCAACGCCATTTCTTTTTTTCTTGCTCCTAGGGTAGGTTATAAAACATAATAAGAAATAGACCATTTCAAAAGTCTGATGCGCGCAGATTTGATAAGTGTCTTATCAATTCTTATCAGTGGCAGAAGAAATGTCGTCTGCTGACGGTATTTTAATGTAATAACGGGTCAATATGTCATTATCTTCTAGTCGTTATCCGACGATCAGAAACCACAAACACTTTTCACTAACACTAGCTTATCAGGATGGAGTCTTGTGGTCCCAGAGAAGCTCCCTGTCGAATGTAAATTTCCTAAGTTCAACAGGAAAGAATTTGGCTCACTTAGCTTATCAAGATGGAGTCCGTAATTTCATTCGACTCTTGATATCAAATACAATACAATATAAAATACAATACAAATACCTAGGATGAAAAGGTCATAATATTCATAAGCTGGTTTACTCGTGTTGTCCTGGCTCGACCACCGCTAGACATGGCTAAACTATTTCATAAAGCTAGCAAACCTAAAGGAGAAATTTACTGCTTAGAAAAAAAAAAAAAAAAAAAAAAAAATCAGCTTTTAATTCTTAGATGCAAAACCAGCCAGGTTCCTCCGGTTATGTTCACCTCTCAAGGAAGCCAATCAAGAACTTGGTGATGGCCGTATGAACTAAAAACTATGATAATCATCATCTCTCCTAACGAAATTTATGCATCTTCCTAGTTATTTGAGCATAGTAGATTGATTTAAAAAAGCAATATCAAATAGTAATTTGTCAAATATCATTGCTCACCCTAAAGTAATGGACTTGGAATGAATAAATTATCCTTGGAAGTTGTTTCTGGGATATGCAGGTAAGCATCCTTTAGGAGTACGATTTGGAAAATATGAATTTCAGAGGGGTTGAACTTTTTGGTTTACACATTTTTTCAACTTCTGCTCCTTCTTTTTCTATTCTAAATTGTTTTCTTCTTTTTGATTTTCCGTTTTCTTCTTTAGTGATCTGAGAAAATTAGCTCGAGAAGTTGTGTCTTTACAAGATAGTGAAGCCAGGGAAATGACTAATTAGATGGATCTGAAAGGGAAAAACAATTCAGTTCAGTTAGGGGGTTTGGGGGTAGCTGTGCCAAAATAGCAGCCGGGGAGTGAGGGATGCGGTGGGAACTATGGGGGTGTGAAGTAAAGGGGTAAGTGAAGGGGTGGAAGTGAAGTAAAGGGAGGGAAGTCAGCGGTATTCAGGAGGTGGGGGAGTTGTCTACGATAGGTGGAAGGAGATGTGGAAGGAGAGACGGCGAGGAGGATGGTGGAAGGAGCTGCGAGGACGATATATCAGTCTGCGCTCTCTTCCACCTAGAGATGCAGATTTGGCGCTGAACTTTTGAAGAGTTGATGCCTCCCTCCCCCAACCTCCCGTTCCGAGAGAAAAAAATGGAGAAATCTTCTTGACAGCCAGTGAAAAATCTTTCCTCCGAAAAATGTTCATAACTAGACTTACCTCCTCCACGAACAAGAGCCCAGTTTCATTCCATAGGCAGGTATGGTAGGTATAATATATTTATGAGCTAGGAATTCCCTAACCTAACAGCATACATTTACTGCGCAGATAACTCTACTAAACGCTAACTATAAAAAATAAGACCAGATGTACCTGATAAACTTTATGTGTAAGACGTCCAAAATGTATGAAACCTCCAATTTGAACCAACAATTCTATAGATTGTATAGTAAATTGAACAGTAATACCTCCAAATTGATGTGTATAACATCTAAACTGAAGAGTAAAACCTCCAAATTGATGAGTTAAACCTCCAAATTGATGTGTTAAACCTCCAAATTGATGTGTAAAACCTTCAGATTGATGAGTAAAACCTCAAACTTACGTGTAAAACCTCTAAACTGGTGGGGAAAACCTCCAATATGAAACAAAAACGTCAAATATAATGTGAAAAAAGTCCAAAATGAGTAAAACCACCAAATTGAAATAAAAACCTATAGTTTGATTCGTAATACCTCCAAACTGTTGTTTAAAACCTCCAGATTGATGAGTAAAACCTCAAAATTTACGTGTAAAACGTCCAATTCGATGTGCAAAACCTTCAAACGTGTAAGTCCTACAGTAGACTTCGATTCATATTTATAGACAAGTCGCACATGTAGAATGAAAGGGGCACTCCACGAAAATGCCTTTTTCAGAAATCAGCTTCAAAGTTTTTCATTTTTTCAATTTTGCACCTCAAAACACAATTTAAGAGATAGTTTTAATTAGCGAGTTTTCATAGAAAATGAAGCTATTGCAATGGCTCCAAAAATTTTAAAATAAAAATTTTCAAAAATTTTCTTTATCGAAATCTGTTTTGAGGCATTCTGAAATGATTCCTGGATTTTAACGCTTTTTTATATGTATATATATATATATATATGTATGTATGTATGTGTCATTCCAGACGATAACTCTCGATAGAATTGAGATAAAAACTTCGTTCTTTCGCCAAAAAATCAAGGATTTCAAAAGAAAGGATGAGTTCGTTGGACAACACTTTTTGATCACATTAAATTGGTCAAATTTCAAAAAATGTACTTAAAAAATCACAAAAAAAAGGCAAAAAACCGCTAAAAATTAACAAATTTCTATTTTTTAGCAGAATGCTACTCGAAAAAAATTAATCGAACATGAACTAGGACATTCAAAAATTTAAGCACGAAATTGTACTGAAAAATGTACTTAAATTTCATTAAAATAAGCTAGAAATTGATAGCAACACTTGAAAAAATTGTAAAAATCCACCAAATCGTTTGTTTATTGGAATATTACTGACAAAAGGTTAGTTGGCTATAAAATGTATAGTAAAAATTTTATTTGTCCCCAAAGTGCTCAAATTTCAATAGAATTTAACATAAATGTAATACGACCATTTATGAAAATTCGCTCATACGATCATGCTGCATGACTGTTTCATTTTTGGATCAATATCATATGTTATTCTAATTTTTAAGTAGTTTGACAGTTTGTAAGTGGTTTGACAGATCATCCTGTATCAATTTCAACACGATTGTATCATTAATAGCTAGTGCGCATGCGACAATGTGAAATATTTGTAATGACCTTAATTTGCACAGTTTCCATTCGATTTTGAAGAAATCGTCAGCGAATGCGCGTTTTAGGTTGTAGATGGTCCCGTACCTATTTCATTTTTTTCAACTCATCAGTTCATTCTGCACTTCTACAAACGTAAATTACATTTAATATCATTGTTTGCTTCTTAATTGACCAATTATGACGTTTCACGCTGCTTCTTGATTTACTCTTTTTCGCTATGGAATTTTTCAAGTTAATTTAAAACTTTTCAATGATCTATTCACATTCATGATAGGTAAACGAGGAAGCTGTGTGCCACGCCCAACTTGGCAGACTTTTTTTTTTTTTTTTTTTAATCGAAACGAACAACCTATACTTTGGTGCGTAATGTAATACCTTTAAACTGATGTGTAAAATCTCTAATCTGATGCGAAAAACCTCCAAATTGATGTGCAAAACCTTCAAATTATATGAGTACACCCTCAAAATTTACGTGTGAAACCGCACGCACAAAACATCACCCAACATTAGGTAACTCTGCGGTGCTCCACTTGTTTCACTAGCGACCACTTTTCCGAGAAGATGTCACAGCTTCAGACTCCGTCTGGGATTCGTCTTGTTCCGCCTTAAGAATTCGAATTCCCCGACGAGGGAACAAGTTTGAGGAAACTCGGGCCGAAGTAAAACGGAAGTTATGTTCAAGTTGTCGACAATCCGAAGGAGTTCGCCCGATTTCGGAGGCCCCCTCGCGCCGCCTATCGGAGGTGACGTGAACCACACATTGTTCTGAAAACGCCTGCCTACTAATAAACCCTCCCATGGTTCGCAAGGGCAATTTTAACCTGACGAGTTGTCGAGACAACTTCTGTAATTTCACTCATAGGAAACGACATTTACGGAATTTGAGATGACGTAAGGCGAGAGTCAGAATAAGTGTTGAAAGTAATAAAAATTTTAAACAACATACGCATAGTATTTCTTCGTCTAGCAGTCTAGCAGTAAAATAGTTCGTTCTCTACCTTCCATATAAATCCTTGGGTACTTTTCCGTTATCCCCCCCCCGTCAATTTGTCTTCAACACGACCGCCCGATGTTTCTAGGCATTATTTCTTACTTGGATTATGTTATGATATGTATTTATGAGATGCGAGCTTGCTAGCATCCAGACTACCAAGCATACACATCATTCTGATCTACATGTCCAACTAATTTGTATTTTTACTAAGGGATTGACTACTTGATGTTATTCAATTTTGAGATGCGTGCTTGCGAGCATACAGACCACCAACCTACACACAGCATTTTGATCTATTTGTGCGAATTCATGTGCATTCTACTTGTGTATATATATATGAGCGCTTTGAGTGCAAAGAAATTGTTAATTGCCGATTTGATGGCCGAAAACGCGTTCTAAATTATATTCTGCGATTACTTTTTTCTAGGTGTGTTGATATTTAGCTTCTTTTGTTGCATTTTTACTGGGTTTTCAGCAAATATTTGTAATACATTAAAGAAGAATGGCTCCTGAACTATAGCTTTATCTGTCAAAATAAAACTAGAAAAGATAATTTAGACATCCAAAGCGAAGTGTTTATGGATAGCAGTAAGCACATGCGACTAATAATAATGTATCAGTCTTCCGACTCAGTCAAACAGAAGGCGGACTGATTGCGGCGGGCTGGTTGTGAATGTTATTCTTTAGAGACAAACGTCTGAGTTTTCGTCAAGAGCGAGCATGATGAATGCTAACCTGTTCGCATTGATTTGTCGTAGCGTTCTCGTAAGCCCGAGAGAAAAATAACTCTTATAGAGACGTTAACGTGTCTCTTGTATTGAATCACTGCTCAAACATTGTCACAGTAGGCAATTTCCAAAATATAACATGAAGTAAGAATCAACGACCACTTGCCTCTACATCATATAAAAAGATTCAGCCGTGAAGAACACGTATCTTTGAAACGTGTGAAATGAACCTTGAAACGAAGTCTTGAAAATGAAAAAGCTGAAATCGTTGATAAAACGTCGAAAGCAAGAACAAAATGCCGCTAATGACCCTTCTGGTTGAGGTGCGGGGAAAAATATATGAATTTCTCTTTTGAGGTAAAAAACAATGGATCATAGATATGTTAAAGTTGTAGACATTACTTTACACTCTGTTGGGATGTTGGGAAAGTAAAAATGGACATTATTTTCCAGTGTGTTGGGAAAGTAAAAGTGGACATTACTTCCCTCTCTGTTGGGATGTTGGGAAAGTAAAAATGGACATTACTTTCCACTCTGTTGGGATGTTGGGAAAGTGAAAATGGACATTATTTTCCACTCTGTTGGGAAAGTATAAGTGGACATTACTTCCCTCTCTGTTGGGATGTTGGGAAAGTAAAAATGGACATTACTTTCCACTCTGTTGGGATGTTGGGAAAGTAAAAATGGACATTACTTTCCACTCTGTTGGGATGTTGGGAAAGTTAAAGTGAACATTACTTTCCACTCTGTTGGGATGTTGGGAAAGTTAAAGTGGACATTACTTTCCACTCTGTTGGGATGTAGTAATAGGTACGTAGTGAATAGTAGGTCCGAGTAAATAGTAGGTACTGTTTCATAATTCTCTCCAAGGAAGTTGAAATTTGATAGGGAGACTCTTTACCTAGCCTTCACTTTTCGAGTTAATAATAATCTGAAGTGCCGGAGCGTTGCATTTTGAGTGGAGAAAAAATAGTGTCTCGAAAAATTCGTTGACCCGTGGAGAAAAAAAAGTGTCGCGAAAAATTCTTTGACCCCCCCAGCTGAAAGACATATCTATGTCAAAACACGAAAGAAAGACAAATCCAAAGGTTAAACCAACAACAAAAGACAGCACGGGGAAAAGTCAGGCGATTATGTCGGGTGTGTGTATGGGTGAGCCTGCCAGCTGCATGGTAGTTGCTAAGTTATTCTAGAGTGTTATCCTAGAGAATGGTCAACTTGTCGTCTCGTAACTGCGATTCCGAAAAAGCTGAACACGAGTAAAGCTGACTCTTCCCGTTCTGAAAAGCGTTTCCACTTTACGAAAACCTCTTCTTGTTTCGGAAAGGCCATTTTCAAGTACAGAAACTCTTATATTTCATCCATCTGTGTCCGATTCAGCTGCAAGTGATATTTGAACAAGTGCAACCCAGAGCAAACATGAAAACGACTCTGCAAACATTGAAATGTTAATTTCGAATCACATTTTGGTGGTGTTTGGGCCATATTTTCAAAAAAGCATTAAAGCATGCAACATGGGAGTGTACAGAGGGCGGTTTTGGGCAAGAAATTAAGCTCCTTCACTTCTCAAAAGATCCTGATGACGACGATGTTATGATCTGCGAGGCCTGAGTGCTCATCCAGACTTGCCGGCTAAGAGCCTCTTTAACCCGAAACGCTATCAAATCCTTCGAAACTCTTCCGCACTCTCGTCGCCTCTTGTAAACTTTCTTGATGGTCCTCGACAACCCGATTTGCCGCCATCAACATAAGAAATGCAAGAACCTTTCACAGCCCCCCCGTCTCCTCCCTCCGCCGATCTCCTGAATTTGTAAACTTCGGGATGAAGAGCAGAAAGGTATTTTGTTCTGAAGGATCACCTCGAAGCGAACGTAGTTCATCAACATAGTGAGTACATGAAAAGTTTGATACTATCCTTGGAAACTTGTCACTATCTGAGACTGAGAGACGACACGTTGTAAATTATTACACAAAAGTTGAATAGTATTGAATAATATAGAAAGGTGTCGATTGATCTTCAGAAATCTTAACCCTTCAGTACTCACGTCGGGTCCCTGATGACCCGGCCAACATTCAAGTTCTAATTTCAACGTCTTCCTATCGGTTTTTGTCCCCACCCCTCCTTGCATTCTCCTAGCTCCTTTAAATGATAAGTTTAGTCACCTTTTGAACTTTGAACAGGGTACACGTTACTCACAATCACTAATGTGACCCGACGCGAGCGGTAACGTCCGTAGTTTTTACCAGGTGTTGACCCGAGGCGAGTACAACCGTTGACGAAGCTTATACCCTTATGACCCGACGCGAATGCACGCACTTCATAGGAACTAGGTAGTTAATTTTTCATTTAATTTCCTCACGTTTATTAGGTAAGTTTATCCCGCTATTTGCTACGAACGAAGATATTTACATGTATCATATTTTACCACTGGTTTTTACGTTTGACATTAAGCGAAATTCCGACATGTCTTCTATTGATTTTCACCTACAACCAATGAGTTGCTAGGGAAGTGCAACTCCCTTAGTTTTCATACCAGGAAAATCGTTCGCCACTTTTTTGAATGCTCTCATTTTATCACGACATCGCGTGATCCCTAAGCCGCTGTAGTGTGAAAGAAAGCTGATTTATTATTCTACGATATAAACTAATATTGCTAAATAACCATGAGGCGAAAAGAAGGCACCAGTACATGGTAGGTACTATTGAGTTGTAGGTACTTGTAAGCAGTAAGTACTAGACAATGCACAGACCTCTGTCCGGCTGAATGGCTATAAAGCTGATTTCTATGGTATTTAATCTCTGAAGCTGAAATTTGAAACAGGGCCTATGTATATGAGACAGGTAGAATATGATTTCAACGTGCGGAACCACCATAATCTGCTGATTGAGCTCGTAAGCTATAGAGCCACTATACCAATACTAAGCAATATTTTACTAAAAAATTACGTTTGAAAATAGATATCACCCTCGACAATAATATTTGCACAAAAGCAAAGTGCTTTGCAGTTCCTAACTGACTGTTCGATTTATTTCGTATTCATAATAACGTGAAAAATGGCTTACTTTAGGGACTTGTTGTGCTATTATAAATCACTTTATTCTTCATGTTGGAGGATATAGGGGTTCAATATTTTAATTAACTCGTCTTCGAACGATCTTCTGTTGGTTCTCGGCATTGAAAATGGGTAAATTTGGAGAACTGGCGAAATCGAGGGACTTTTTCTAATCAAAGAAAAAAATTGTGATTGAAGTACTTATGTGAAGTTTTGTATTTTTTTAAATTAAAGATTGTCTATTCCTGTTGCTTGGAATGTGTTTGCTTTATTATTTTACTCATTTATAAATATATTTTTCGATAATTTTCAATATGGGTCACCAGTGACCCGACGGGAGTACTGACGTGAGTGGAAGGGTTAAATGTCAAGCTATTGAGGTGGGGATCTTAACTGAACCAGTTGTTGTCAGCAGTGTTTAGTCACTTCATTAAAAATATTGTTTTTTGAGCTTTTTATAAATTGTGTTTTGGAGACTTCGACTCAAGAATTAAACAAGAAAAAACCCATTTTAGGTTTTTGATGTTTTTTCCCCTATTATTGTGAAAGTTAAAAAAAAAAAAAAATCTCCGAAATACTTGTTGTCTCAGGATAATTTTATAGGCGTAAGAAGTTCCCAGCGGTAATTACTGAGAAGTTTGATAGCACATTCTTCTTCCAACTCTTCTCACGTATCTCAACCAATCACTTGGAAACTAGGTAGGGGGAAGGTACAGCACAAATCATTATATTCTGAATTGCGTGTGGTGATTCACCAGGAGTAAATACTTTACTAAGTACTTAAGTTCAAGCTAACATTTTTTATCCATCCTACAGTATGGAGTAGTTGTATGGGGTGGAGACTATTCAGCCGTGATAGATAATTTGCCCATACTTCAAAAAGCTTTCCTGAAGATAATGTTGGGCTTGCCCCGAAAGTACCCGAGTGGCCACACTGAGAGAAAAATGTGCTTATGGAAAGTCGATCAGAGCCAAAAACCGATGGAGTTTAGCTAAAACCAATGGAGTTTGTGTAAACATCAATCTGTTTTAGTTAAAAACGATCGACTTCTATCGAGTAACTGCATCATTCTATCGAATGTTGCTAAGAGCTGATGGAGTTTTGTTAATGGTCCATCGAGTAGAGGTATCAGTGGATCGTGTTTTCGCAACAAGAAGTTTGATCGAGTTTCCTAAATCTGTCTCCCATCGAGTAATGTCAGGCGGTGATGGGGTTTTCTTAATTCCAATGTAATTATGTTACCGTCCATCGAGTATTTGTACTCCTCCAAACGTGTGTCTGTTGCTTACACAGACCTGTTTGATGTGTTGAAAGAGTTTTTCTATTTGACGATCAACTTTTCCCTGTCTTCAAACGAGTTTATATAGCCTTATGAGAACCACCTTGGTTGATGGATCGGATTTTCATGATTTGGCGATCGAGTAGTGTGATGGGGTGAATTAAGAGGAACACGTAAGAGGGGTCCATGTACTTTTTCCATTCTTCAAACCAGTTGCTATATTGCTATAGCCTTATGAGAACCACCTTGGCTAATCGATCGGATTTTCATGATGGGCCGATCGAGTTATGTAACGGAGTGGAAGGAATATTTGAATTTAGAGAACATAATTGCAAATCGAATGACCTCGAATTTAACCTGAATAATCTCCCAGAAAGTTCTGGTGGCCGAATCCCGACCAAAATAAAAGAAGACCGCGGCCGACTAATCAATAGGTACAATGAATAAACTACCATCATCTGTAGTGATTATACCACGTCGAATATCAATGAAATTTTATATTCGTCTAAGAGAATTCCAGTTGAGATTTGGAAACCTTACCTCAATAGGTCATAATCGATTACATCAATTCAGGTAGGTAAGTGATTAGGTATCGAAATGAGTTCCTCAACATCTTCCCTTGAAACTTAAATAAACTTTATTAGCATGTAAAAAAATTAAATTATAAATTGAACTCTAAACATGTAAAATGTAAATGTTTTGTGCGAATTGTATTCAGCTGAATTGAAGGTAAAACTCAAAATATTGCATTTCACCTCGAGGAGTAACTTGGACAAACTAACTGGTTTTAAGACTGGGGGAGATTATGGTGGGAGAAAGTCCCTCTACCTCCCGACAGGCAGCTCTGGTGTTCGGCCGGACGTCCTTTCCCCAGACTCTAGTGTTTCGATAGGGGCGTAATGGGCTTGGGGAAACGGAGGAGGAGTGGGGATGAGGAAGGCAAAAAAACAAAACCCGATTTAACAAAACCCGATCGGAATCTATCGACTTTTTCAAAATCCAATGGAGTTTTTCTAACGTTCCATTGTGTGTTTTACTTTTCTCATCTACTTTTTTAGGCATCCGACCGAGTTTTCTGTGGCTGATTATGCGGGTGGGGAGAATCCACCACAGACGCAGTGTGGTGTCGCCGATTGACGAGGACTGATCAGCCCCGTGATAATTGATTATTTAACGTACAAAAAACAGTTCTCAGTGCCCATACAGCAGTCCCTAGTGTTCAGTGAAGTGTTTAGTACGAGTAAGTGTTTAACTCGTAATTGATGCAGAACCATTTCTCGGGATTGGAAAAGGTGAAATGTGAAAAGGGTGGTTTGCGTTGACGGCGCTTTGTGGCGGCCATTCGAGGAGTGTTGGCGGGAAGACATTGTAACGGCGGCTCCGAAATTCTCGTCGGCTTTTACCTGATCAGTAAGTACGCCTTTTCCCAGCCGGCTGACGAAACTGGGAAATGTTCCATTATTACAGACAACAGCGCATTTGTTGAGGTTACTTCGGCTCTTGGTTTAGATTCCTCTGCTTTGTTCTCCATTAATATGGTCACGACTCATTACGGCATCAAATTTGTGCCAGATTACGTTGTTGGCGTGGCTCTTGGAGATGAGGCCTGTTTTTTTCGAAAATCGTTAGCATGTATTTTGACTAAGTAACTAACGAAACCTACTTCAAGGGCCAGGATTACGAAACGAACATGTTTTCTCCGCACTACATGGCATACGCTGTCGACCCCCTCTCTTCCTTTTCCTATCGCTCTCCGACAGAAGATATGTGTTTTCTAACACGCTCGCAAGGGCGTTGGACTACAACTATTATGTCTTCATGCGTAATAGCCTCTAAATATATTTATTTATTTATTTATGACAATCTGAATAATATGCATTGGAACTTTAATCTCTCTCTTGAACATTTCATCTCTCTGTGACGAATGTCTCAATAATAATTATAACTTAGGAATTCGGGCCGTCCATTAATTAATACTTATACGACTTGTACATATTTGTATAGTAATTCAATAGTATAGAATGTATACTATCTGATACTTTTGTACATATCACATCATTGTTGTTAATACAATCTATTTTTGAAGCTTACTCAATGATTCCAAACTATTTACCCTTTCCTTCTTGCGACATTACATTACATAATATATTATAATACATTTTTTATGAGGTTTGATCATTTGAACACGGGAAAAAAGTGAACAGCAAAAAGTACTGGAAAAGAAAAGAAAAAAAAAAAAATGCCATGCTGGGTAACAGCGTTTTGCGTCTGATATTCGCCTTTTTCTTCTTCTTTCAGCTCACCGCATCAGGTATTCTGGGCCTCCTTTGGGCTACGCTGAGAATCCCGAAGGAATTTTTCCTGCCTGTAACCGTGAACATTTTTCAAGCCGTCCGATCCGATTTTCTTTAGCCCGGCCCCCCTATTCGGTACCCGTTTTTGGAAACCGATCCTGGAAACCGATCCGGTGACACGTCTTGTGGAACTCGTTTACTATTTCAAACGAATTTTCTGGAAATTCCTGGTTCGGGGTACCAGAAAACTCGTTTGAAAGGGCGAACGACTTCCACAAGAGGTTTTACCCAATTGGGTACCGAATAGCGGGACCGGCAAGAAGAAACTCGATCCGGAGGACTTGATAAAGTCGATTGACGGGCTTGGAAAAACCTGATGGGGCGTTAGCGTAACCCGATGGAAGGTCTACAGAAAACTCGATCCGTCAGCTACGAAAGTCGATCGTAGTCTTATAAAAACACGATCGACCGGCTAAAATAAGTCGATCCCAGATGACAGAAAACTCGATTAGGAAAGTGTGAAAACTCGATCGGAATTGTTAAGAAAAGCCTATTAGGAAGCAGGAAAAAGTCGATTGCAGCCTATACATTACTCGATGGGAGGGTTAAGAAAACCAGATGAGGAAATTATGAAAACTCGATTGGCGTTGTTAACAAAACCCCATAGGGGAACAAAGAAAACACGATGGGAAACATTAGGTTACTCGATTGACGTTGTTAGGAAAACCCTATCCGGATGCTAGGAAAAGTCAATTGGCAGCCACAAAAAACTCGATAGAAGTGCTACGGAGGACTCCATTGGATTCCGAGGTTAAAAAACTACATAGAATATTCCACGATCGAGTTTTTTTAACCGTCGATCGAGTGATTTTAGCCGTCAATCTAGTTTTTTTTCCTTAAAAAACTCAATTGCGAGGTTTTAATGCAGTTTTTTAAGCTCATTTTTCTCTCAGTGCAGGTGTTTGATGAGGATACATTGCTATCGTTGCGTAATTTATTTATTAAGTCTATTTTGTTGTATTATTACAAAAATCAACTTCTAGTTACGGTTTTCAACAATCCCCATGGCTATCAAACCAGGTTTCAATTGATAGGAAACGAGGTAAATCCCAGAATCCGAGTTACTGCAACAACTAGAAGTCCGTTTTATATTCTTTTTAAAATTCATAGGGCTTTGACAGAAGGGTTAAAAGTTGCACTCCCTTCTTATAAGAAAAAAGTAATTTCATGGGTCATAGGGTTGAGCGTTGAAAAAGCCAACTCAATTATAATAAGTAGTTACGTTTGTTAATACCTTTCTCAAAGATCATATTCTCATTTCTCAAAGGTCATTCGTTCTCGAAGGTCATATTGTTCTTTTTATTCATGTAATTTTTTTTTTGCATTTGAATAGTTTTTTCCTCTCTCTCCAATCTCTCCAAATATTAGGTAATCTTAGCAAGACTTCATTATTTATATTTAAAGTGTAAGCAGCTGCAGCTCTTGTCTCGTCAACATGGTTTTTAACCTATGGTGAGCAATATTGTTCAGAATAGTGTTATTTCTTTCTTGTACATTTGTTTTATGAATAGTCTCTCTCTCTCGCTCTCTCTCTCTCTCTCTCTCTCTCTCTCTCTCTCTCTCTCTCTCTCTCTCTCTTTTCTTATTTAAATTTTTTTTATTCATCGTTCACGACTGAACTATTCAAATTTTGACGTCATTCCTCAGAAGATTTACTAACATTGTTACGCATTTCTGGCGTTCCTTCAGGTTAGAATAATACGAGTACTATCGAACTATCGAACTACTCTTTAAGGAAATTATTATTCACATGATGTCCCCTCGATGGTGACATAAAAGAATAGAAAAAAGCGGTATTCTGAAATTGAAAGGTACGAAATGTGAAACATTATTCCTCACTGTAGATAAAAAAGAAGAAGAAAAATCTCCTGAAAGGCCATCACGATCATGACGATGGCAATCGAGTGAAATGTAAAGAAATGAAATGGAGAAATTCAATTGCTAAACTGTTAAAGAGAGCATTATTACATCGCAGGGAAAGAGGCGATTCCCATTGAAATGCGGGGACTTCTATTTTATTTCGTCATGAGTCACTCGACTGCCGAAGTGGTTTTTAAAAGGGGAACTGTGCCAGATGGCTGAGAATGGGACAATGACCGTCGGAACGACCCCGACAACGATCCAAGGGCGAACGCTGTATCGGCCCGCAAGATAAAAGATAAAATACGAGAGTATGTACTGTCATCCTCCTTTTGGAAAACGTCTTTCGCACCAAGTGTTCATCAATATGACACAGAGCTAACGCAATATTGAGACAGTTACGCAGTTTGTAGCGTCGTACGTAGGGAAGAAGTCGACGATCCAAGGACGGACGTTGTAATGGCTTCCGAGTGCTCAGACGAAGAAAAACTATAAACATTTTGAAAAAAGCCCTGTTCAATAAGTGTCTATCAATATCACGCAAAGCTGGTGCTGTATTAATGCAATTGCGGGAAAAAACGGAGGTTAGAGAAAAACGTCTATTTCCGCGAAAAAATAAAGAGTTACAATGTTGAGTCGATTTCGACGGTTAGGCCATCATCAGTAACAAACAATAACTGAACACACGTTAGAAAGGACACTCGTATAGCCACAGGTGAAGGGAGATTAAATCCCATTCGTCGAGAGAAAGGAAAGTGGGCTGGAGGTACAACCAATTAAGTGCATACAAAGTGAAGGGGGATTATAGCTAATCATTTGATGGAAGGAGACAAAGAATTACTGGTTTCAACAGTTTGACGGAATAGTCCAAGCTTTATAGAAGTGGACATATCAGAGGTGAAATATATTGAGGGATATCCTCATTTAAACATTTACCAGATCTGTCACTTTTGATAATTTCGAATTTTTCAAGTACATTCAACACACCTCCCTTTGGACAAAAATGAAGAAATTCTACAAACTGTCTATCGGTCAAATCAAAATTGTAAGTATGATTGGATTCCTTAAGATGTTTGGCAAATGTAGACCTACCCTTATTTTCCCTGAAATCCTCCTGATGCTCTTCTATTCGTTTCCTGAATTTCCTACCAGTTTGACCATTATATTCTTAGCCGCAAGAACATTTTAGATTATGAACCCCACTTTTATCCTGAACATTGATTTTTTCTTAAACGGAACCTTGTAATGCTCTAAGACTATTTCTAGTTTTGTAACCCATCGATGATAGAGTTTTTCCAATTCTATCAGAAATTTTTCCACAATAAGGTACACTTATCCATTGTTTTTCTTCTTACGTTACATCCTCCCTAACCAGATTGGAAACTTTACTCTTTCTCCTAAGAACCTCATACCTTATGATACTAACGAGATCTCCTCCATAGCCATTACTAGCTGCTATGGTTTTGATTATGGATTTTTCTTTTGATAAATTTTGTTCACTCATTGGAATAGATAGTGCTCGGTTGATCATGCTATGGAAAGATACATGCTTATGGACTAAAGGGTGATTTGAAGTACTATGAATCATTATATCGCTATATGAATCTTTTCTATAAATTGAAAAACCATGCTTCTCGTTTACCAAAGAGATGGACAGATCAACAGATCACGTTTTTCACTAACTTCCGTTTTAAAATGGGTTTACCTATCCCATTTTTTCCATGTTTTCTACATCGCCATTTCATTTTTCGGCGTCCTTGCGTTTGGGGCAATGGCGGGAAAACGCAGTGACTTTGGGTCAATAAGTCAATGACTTTGGGTCAGCTCACCACTGGAATTGCGTTTGGGGCAACGAGAACTTACGTTGATGACTATATATGAACATTAGGTTTCGGTGAATAGAACTGTTTGTTGAAATCAGTATGGAAAGCCGCGAAACACTATGGTCAGTATTCACTGTGGCATTACATTTTCGGTTGCAGCACCTAAAAGTTTTAGAACCGTCTAGCATGGTACGTTCAGAAAATTTGAAATTGTTCACGACGATAACTGTTTCTCCGCGACGACTAGAAAACGTTGACTGAATCTCAATAGCCATTGAGTAGTAGTGGTAGCATGGGGTTCTCAGCCCAGCTAAGTGACGTCATCCACACCCCCCACCCCCCGCCCCGATGCCATCGTTCGGCCAGCTGCGCTGGCCGAACGTCAGAAGTGTCTGACGTCACTTCCTGGGCTGTGAACCCCATGAACCGGTGAAAAAACCTTGCATGACCGAGGATCGAACGCAGGACCTCTCGAGTATGAGCATGTAATGCTACCCAGCTGCGCTGGCCGAACGATGGCATCGGGGGCGGGGGGTGGGGTGTGTGTCTGACGTCACTTCCTGGGCTGTGAACCCCATGAACCTTGAAAAAACCTTACATGACCGAGGATCGAACGCAGGACCTCTCGAGTATGAGCATGTAATGCTAACCATTATACTACTGAAGTCCCACCCACCCTCCGTCAGTATTGATGAGGCTCTTAAATTGTGATATAAAAGGGTTGACGATGTCAGCTGGAAGTGACGTCAGCTGCGCTCGAGCTGGTTAGGTTCTTAGCCCAGGAAGTGACGTCATCCAGACCCTCCACTGGTTAGCCCAGGAAATGACGTGTGAGCTTGAATCCAGTGATGCTGGCTGGACCATTAAAGAATGATAGCACTTAATGAGGAGGACCAGGAAGAGTGGTGTGCAGCAGATGTTCTTAAAAGAAACCCTAAATCCACCTGGCTGGACCACTAACAAATGATTTTATTGATACCTTGGCAACGTGATGCTGGCTGGACCAACGTCTTCAGCGACATATCTTTTCAGATTCATTTAGCCGTGATTTTATTTAAAATTTCTAGTTCCGATGGTCTGCATAACCCAATTATATCAAGATTGTACTTGTGTTTGGTGCCCCACCACTTCGTCAATATACTAAAACCTTTTACCAGTCATGTGAACCTTCTTTCAAATACCTTCAAATTACCAATATTTGTATGTCTCCATATGAGCATAGCACTCGTTATACAACACTTTAGATAAAAATCCTTAATTTTTTACCAGTCATGTGAACCTTCTTTCAAATACCTTCAAATTACCAATATTTGTATAACCATAGCACTCGTTAAACAACACTTTAGATAAAAATCCTTAATTTTTTACCAGTCATGTGAACCTTCCTTCAAATACCGTCAAATTACCAATATTTGTCTGTCTCCATATGAGCATCTATTACCAACCCATTAAATAATTTTTATTACCAGGTGTGTGGGAAAGAAACTAGGAATAAAAAAGTTTATCATTATAAAAAAATATATTAAAAAAACTATTTACAATTAGGGTTTTTAACAATCACACTTTCTCTTATTTCTTCATCATCCGAAACTAATATAGGGGACGGTGGTGGTTCCTCTAATGTTGACCCCAACCAATCCTTGAAGGAAATGATAATTTGGGCCGGCGAGTTTTCCTGAAGGTCAAGCCAGTACGACCCGGAGTCGCACGCCCAAACTAATTCTTCGTCAGTGGGGTCTAAAAATAATAAAAACTATTACTAGACTAGAAAAATATACAACAATAATTAGAAATATATACAAAAATAATTAGAAATATATACAAAAATGACTAGAAATATATACAAAATGAGTAGAAATATATACAAAATGACTAGGTATCGGAAAATATGTTATGTTAACCATGATCGAAAAGATGGTTAAAAATTTCTTCTTCTATATCATCCAAAGATTTAATTTTAAAATGCCCCCATGGTAATGTTTTAAAATTATTATCCGGATCAATACTTCGTTTGTCATCCACATTACACAGAGCTTTTTTGGTGCTTTGTATAGTGAATACATTATGATCAAACGATCGTATTGCCGTGAAAGGAACAAATTTGTGGTCTGATTTTGTTAGAACATTAAAATAATCATCAAATCGAACATGGTTATGAAGAGCAGTTGATGGTACACCCTTTGCTTTTAAAATACAGTTTGATCCAAATTTTAAAGAATATAGTTTTGAAGCAAGAGCAACAACGTGTGAAATAGGAATTGCTGCAGACTCATCCTTCAAAGTTCCAAGCACACCTTTATTATGGGTTGAATAATTTTGGTGTGTTTTAGGGTAATTTGAAAAATCAAAATGTTGTGATAAATTATTAAGAAGTTTATAAAAATCTCCTTGTTCTATAAAAATGTGGTAAAGTAGACTATCTGTATCCATGTATACTAAATTTGTTTTCTCAGGTCCAAAAAATTTTGTTATTACATCATAATGCAGGTAGTACATATAACGTTTGCTAAGTTCTAAAATTGAAAACCCCATATAAATCGGCTTATTAAACGTTATAGATGTTTCGTGCAATGTAACTAAACAGCATTGATCGTTTAAAACAACACATTTTTGAAATTCGGGTTTCCTGACATGCATAGTTAGTGAATCTGCATTGTCTACAAGCTTGCATACAACACGATTACGCACATTTTGAATAGATTTTCCAAATATCGAGTTATTCGCCAATTTGAAAAATGTTTTTTGAAATTCATTTGTTGCTGATGCTCGAAGGTTAGAATTTAATTCAATCCATTCTTTTAAATATGCAACTTGTTTAAATTTGATTACCCTGTGAACTTTTGTAATAACGAGTCCAGCTTCGGAAGCCTGCTGTAAATTTAAAAAATGTGAAACATAATTTATTTTTTCATACAAGGTTGTCATCAATTTTGGAGTATTTGAATTGGGTGGACAGCGTTTTTCGGGTAAGTATGGTAGGTCTCTATGAATATTATGTAATTCCATCGGATACTCAATGTCGCATTGTACAATCCACCCAAAATCTGTATTTTTAGGAAATGATAATACATCACTTGGTGTTATGTTGTAAACCCATTGAAACTCACCTATGGGGAGTTTTTCTCTCATTATAAATCCATACAGATTGGTAACATCTGTATTGAGCAAAAATGATCTTTTTTCTAATTTATTAAAATTTTCCGGAATAAGTTCATTATTAGCCATTGAGAATTTTTGTACAGCCTGACATATCCCACCACGAATACCTGATTCGATCATCAAAATCATATCCATAGAATCAAGCAATTGTAATTCTACTTTTGATTTTAAAAGCATGCCCTCAAAAAATACACCAGGGGATGTAAAACACCACGCAGGATCAATTTTATAATGCTGAAAACATAAATTTCTAAATTGCTCAAAAACTTCCATTAATTGGTATACATCTAAACGTAAATATGTTAGAGTAAAGTCTAACAATGATTTACATTCAAACGTATTCCAAACTGAGACAGCATGCCCATACTCCTCGTCAGAAATGTCACAGCCTTTTAAATCGTTGAAAAAAGCTGATTTGGGTGGTAATTTTGTCTCATGTAAGCGTTCAAAACTGTCAACATACTGATAAGGGTAAATCCCTTTTCTATTCATAAGATCACGTTGTTCAATGTTTGGAATTAATTTATTAATTTCGGGAGTTTCAGGCAAAAAACTCACCAACTTTTCAAGGCTGTGTGGGAGGAATTTAAAAGAATCGACAAATCTTATTGAAATATTACAATCTACAAAATGTTTAGTGACTGCTATAAATTTTTGTGAAGAATGTGGGATTATATCTACATCCCCTGGAATTTCGTGTAATTTAGGAAGCCAAAAATGAAAATCGTACGACATTGAGTTGTGAGCAAAATTTGGTATAAATTGATTTTTTTGCATTCTGCTATTACACGAGCGGCAAATTCCGATAAATCTAATGTTACCTGTATAATGACAATGGTCTACGCATTTATGAGTGCTATCAATAAAGTTGTTTGAGCATAATGTGCATGAAGTGAGTTTGTCAAAGTCTGTTTGTTGCTCAGGGGATAAAGGTTTTCGCTTAACTGTTGTTTTGGATATGATTGAAAATTGCATACATATATCCCTAAGTTTTAACAAATATTCTTCAACACATCCATCACCATAAAATGCGTAATATTTATCGATAATTTTATTAGGTATTCTGGATTTCAGCAAAACACCGATGCATGTTGGAACGTGTTTGTGATTACGTTGTGTAACCGATTGTTTGGGTTGTATAACAGAAATATTTGTATTTTGTTGAATTACTTTCATCAAACTACATTCCATATCACTATATAAAATTATTGGGATTTCAGTCATGAAATTTAAATGCTCGAATTTAAGAAGAGGATTGATTGGTATACTTGTTACTACAGGTCGATTTAATTTACATAATTGAACGTGTTTTTCTAGTTTTTCCTCAGCAGTATAGTTCTTGTCATTATTTTTATATACAGTGTCGGATCGAAAATGAGTGAAGCAGCGTTTGCAAAACAAATGTTTGCAACAAGAACCTGCTGAAATTTGGGATGAAACTAAGGCTGAAAAATTTGTGATACAGACCCAATGAGCATGAGTCTCATTCGATATAAATAATAAATCAATGTGTCTTGTTGACACGTTAGTATAATCTGATATATAAACAGGATAAATTTTTGTTTTATCTGAAATCCCATAAATATTAATAGATAAACTAAAATTTAGAGATTGATGACGTTTTTCAAAAATTTTAGCATCTTTAATAGAAACAGGGTATGTCAGTCCGTCAAAATTAAATGGGTGTTGTACTTTGTTATATGTTTGAGGTCGATCGAGATGATTTAGGTTTTGTTCGAGTGCTAATGATGTTAATAGTGCATATTTAAAACAAAAATTATCGTTTAAATTTTTAACATTGATTACCGCTCGTTTCTTGCGAATGGTCTCTGGTAGAGGTATGTATGAGCTTGCAGAAAGTACATCATACTTGTTCATACTTAATAAAACACCATCCACTGTTTTCAAACTCCAACCACTACCCTCTGCTGAAAATTTATCAAATTCCGAAAGTAATTTATTAAAGTCTTCTTGCAACACAGAAGCAACAGAATCTTTATCTGTAATAACTCGTTTTTTAGTCTTAAAATTTGAATCTAGTTCCTTATCACCTTGAGAAATATCAACTTTAGTCATGGTACATTCTAAAAACAAACTGTATTTTAAACCGAGCCATTCAGAAAGCGTGTTTACAATTTCATCTTCTAATTTGTTTCGTACTTGATCTAAAAATTCATGAACAAGTACTACATTATATATATTTTTAAAATATATTTCACGAAACACAGATCCAAAACCAACAGTAACTACCCCATTTTCACTAGGGACAGCGTAGGTCCGCGCTCTTTTTGGTTGACTAAACATTGAGTTTCCTTTACTAAATGAAGTTCGTTTACCACAGTAAATTGAATTTATATGACAATTGACGGGGTTTTTTAACAAAGAATCAACTAGTCTACATGTTGATTTTGAATCTGTATGCCGTATAACCGATTTTCTACAAGTTTCTAAATGACTACGATAGGATGTACCATTGTTAAACGATGTAGCGCAAACATAGCATATATTATCATTAGAGGAAAAATGTTTTAAAATTTCACCTCTAGACATATTTGCGTTACACGACCAACAAACATAACATTTTTTCTCTCTATTACCATTGTCATGTCTTGACGCGTTTGATTCCGTTTGACTATTCAGCAAAGGTCTCGGAGAGTTAAGTAAGTCTTCGAATGTGGGGTATTGTAGAGGGGGGTCAGCTTCAACGATGGGGTGAACGACGTTGAATTCGGGGACTTGCGTTAACCCAGCGTTGAGTGGCGTCTGCTCTTGTCCAGCGTTTTCCATTCTACAACGTAAAAATTACACATTTTCTATTTTACCACTCAATGGAGTATAATTACATAATTTATCTGAAATAACTATCGCGACACAACTAGTTTCCTGAGGAATATTTTCGGATGTTCGAAGCTCCAATTTTGTATCCAACGATCCATAGTTTCCCAAAACTTCCCTCTGGTGTGAAGCATCAATTACAATTATTGGATGTTGTTGAAAAGTTTCTAAACTCATAGAAGGAGTACTGGGTACACCGTAATAATTTTGATGAAATTTAATAAATTCTTGGTAAATCTCCGAGATTCGATTTTGTTTCACATCCAAGTCCATCTGATGAGCAGGGAAACATTGATCATTCAAGTATAATTTGATGCTGGTTAAACTAATTTTGCTAAATTCAGACATATTTTTTGTAAAATCGTTTTTCTTTTTTGTTAAAAATGCTACAAGCACGTAACGTGGTCGGTTGAAGAGATTTGATGTACCAAGAGAAATCATTGTTTCCGTTGCTTGTGGAAGTTGAGGAATTTCTATGTAAGACCATTGTCTGAAAGCAATGTTTAATGGTGGGTCTTTTCCTAAAATTTCATACATTTTCGCTCTTGGATTGTCTGAGAGCTTTAATGTTGGTATTACCCAAGAAATTTTTTCCAATTTTATCTCAGAGTTTTTTACAACAGCGTCTCCAACCATCGCATTTATAGAAGTTGGTGTTCGCAAAAGTGACAGTTCAAAATTTGTATTCACCAAAGCTTTTTTGTGATCCTCAAAAAATCCTGAAATTAAATTCATAGGGATTGTAACTGTGAAATTAATATCTTCCTCTTTCATAGCTACAGTTGTAAATGGTCTGTTAAATATAGAATTTGAAACCAAATTAGTTGTGTTATAATCATTAAATCCAGCATGTTGTAAAGATTTTAACTCTTCAGCAGATTTGGAGCATAAAGCTTTAATTGCACATGTGATACCTGGCTGTCGCACATGATCTACGATGACATTGTTTACTCGAAATGTTATTGATTCAAACAAATGTAAAACACCATTAAAAATCATTTTCGGTGTTTCTGAAATGTCAGTGGCGCTTTTTTTCAAAAACGATCCACTTATTTGGAGGTAGCTTTCACTTAAATTTGAAATCTGATCATGATTATAGACAGAAATTGTTATCAAATCATTTTCATTAATTGCTGAACTGTTAAAAGGTTGATACGAAATTCTGTTAACCCCTTCAACGATATTCGAAAAACGAGGTTTAAACCCTATATCTAACACTTCGTCCATATTTAAATACTACAAAACCCAAACTTTTCAAAAATTTAATGTTTTGATTACTTAATCCTTCCAATTTTAAGGATTTGTTTACAGTTTTGGTATTATTGTGAAATGTTAAGCCCATATATTCAAAGTTCTCTAATATGAAGAGAAATTGATGTTAATGAGTTATTGAAATTAATCAACTCTCCTTCTTCATTCGTAATTCTTACACTAATGACTGGAATATTATTCGACTCGATTCTTATATACGTTAGCTCTGTTGGTGAATACGAAATTTTGAACCCTAATGGCACGGATGGAGAAAAACTATGTAATATACCGCATTTATCACCATTTAAATAACTATAGTTTGTTACAAGATTACATCGAATTTGAATGGAATGATATGGGATAAGTTTTGCTTGCGATGGTGATAAATGCCACATGTTGCTCTCGTAGGTTTGTTTTTTGTCAAAACCCAGTAGTGGTCCTATGCTATCATCTGCATTGAAATCTATAAAAATATTTGATTTTAGAGCAATTTTTCCTAAAGATGGGATGAGCTTGTACTCTAAGATAATTTCCTTATTGTTAGGTATTTGCGTTAATTTCTCTTGTAATGTCTCCATAAGCTCTTTGATATTGTATGATCCTGTTTCTAAATATATAGGACTTTTACCAACAAGTTTAAAAGAGTTACACCCCTCCGAGATGTTTGGTGCATAGTTGTATGAATTGAACGACAACAATGCAATTTCGTAGATTTTGTCAGGGTTTAAAAAAATCGATGGAAAATACTCCTGACTTAATGTAGAACTAACGCCTTGGAGAGTGATAAGATGTGACATTTTTGTGATGAAGCTATGTATAAGAACAGTAAACTTAAACCACCACAATGGTGACAATTTGAAGACTGAAACACAATTGGATTAAAATAAACTTTAACGCCTTTTAAATACCTTGAAAGAAGTAATGGTGGAAAATTACCAAAAGAGTAAAAAAAATACGCTACGTTGTTAAATTTGATCCAAGCAACCCAATGTGAACCTTCTAAATTATTTGCTTGAAGATTTAAAACCCCAGCTTCATGTTTTAATGGTTTTAAAGGTAGCTGATCAGACATAAACACGCCTCTAAATATCGGAATTAGCTTTGGTCCATATTTTTCAATAACTACATTTGTCAAAGGTATATTTGGTAATAATTTAAATAAAATTGTATAGGCCGATTTTGAGACACATGTTCTTAAAAAATCACGTTTTACGTGTGTTAGTAATGAATGCGTCGTTTTCTTTTTGATTTTTTCAAATTTTTTTTTTTCATATCGGGCAATTTTCCACCTTGTTTTAATTTTTCCATCCTAGCTTCAGATTCTTTGTTATCTTGTCTTATTTGATTAATTGCTCTATACAAATTTACAGCGCTAGTTGCTATGCCGGACAAACCTAACAGTAGGGGTAAAAATCCACCTTTTTTAATTTTTTGTTTATTTGAGCGTTTGGTTTTACGTGTTTTTAGTTTTACTACAGGAAGCCTTGGTAGGGGTGGTAATTTTGATTTTCGTTGAGGTAAATCACTCTGTCCAAACACCCCTGCGCCAATCCGTCGTTTTGTTTTCATTATTCCGCTGATAGCTAAACCTGCTAGTTTTTCTTTAAATGAAGAGTCTTTAGCCTTAAATCTTGAAAAAGCTTTATCAGCCAAAATTTTGTCTGCAATATGCCTCTCTTGAATGTTTTTATTCGTATTATAAAATGTATCGTGCTCTAAACAAGCTTCATCTAGTTTCGAAATTGGTGGTTTTCCATCCAATTTGCTGAAAGGGCCGCAATAATTGCCGTATACGTTAATAGGCGGAATTTTTGTCGAATTTAAAAAGCTGTTCAGCATGGATCCGTTGATCATAAACGACTGACTATAAATAAAAAAATTGAGACATTTTATAGTCAGTGTAGAACAGACGCCTCACAAAATGAAATTGGTTAAACATGGGAATTTTAACGTTTCCAATTATGATACTTTACAATCAAAATCAATTAATTTCCTAAAACATGGGAAATTTTTTCCATCATCTCTTAGAATGATAATTGCAGGAAAGTCTGGTTGTGGAAAAACAAATTTATTGCTAGAGCTGCTTTTTCGCGAAAGTGGTTTGAAGTTTCAACGTTTAATATTGTGTGCAAAGACCCTTAATCAAAGTAAATATTTATTACTAAAACAGGTGGTGACATCTGTGGAAGGTTTAATTTATGAAGAACATGAAGACTGTCGAGAGCTTTCAACGAATTTACCAAAAAACTCTTTAATTATATTGGATGATTTGGAGAAAAATTTACACAAAGACATCGCTCCTCTGTTTAGGTTTGGTAGACATAATGATAATGATGTGATTTTATTATCACAAAGTTACGTCACAATCCCCAAACACGACATTCGCGAAAATTGTAATTTTGCGATAATTTTTGAAACCGATCTTTTAAATTTAAAATTAATTCACAGAGATTTAGCGGCAGAAATACCGTTTGATATTTTTAAAAACATGGCTCAAATCGCCTGGAAAGAAAAATTTGGATTTTTAACCATTGACAAAACATCTGAACAAAATAATGGGCGATTTAGAGTTGGAATCACAAATTTTTTCAACTCTTGTTGAACAATAACGTTTAGAACTCGACAACCTCGAGCCACCGACAGGTAGCGCAGGAGAACTCGTAGAGTAGATATAATTTCACGACAATTAATCGTTCCAACAGTTTTTTGTACAAAACTACTGTTTATATAAATATGATGCTATCAATTAAAAATTATTAGTATTCAACATGTCTTTGGAACACAACATATCAAACATTCGTAGATTGGAAGTAGCTAAACGGAATGTGCGCAAAAAATACGATTTTCTCAAGCAATTGGCCAGCCAAGAACGCATTTTTCGTAAAAAACTTGAACCGATAACAGAACCTTTGGTTTCTTTAAACAATTTAATGCGAGATAAGGCTGTGCATCATTTCCATCACTATGATAAAAGACCAAAATTTTATGATCGACAAATCAAAGAGGAACAAACAGATTCAGACGACTCAAATTTAATAGAGGAATACAAACGAGAACAATCAGACATCGAGGAAAAATCAGATATCGAGGAAAAATCAGACAGTGAATTAAGTGGTGAACAATTTGTTGGGTTTTCGACGCCTGAAAACAGAGTAATTGACTCAAAAATGATTCTTAACAAGCGAATTAAGAGTCATAGACGAAGCTTTTCAGACCCACAAACTAGTGTTGAACTTGAAAATTTTCAAAATTACGTAAAAACACCTGAGGCTCAAGAAAAGATTAAAGAAACTCTTATTTTGTTTCCCAAATATTTACAAACAAATCTGGAATTGCTCATTTCTGGAGATAACAGTATAATTGATCGCACTTTTGGCCCCACTTTAATAGGATCCAAAGGTTTAAAATTGGGTAAAACCACAATTTCGTTTAACCCTCTTGAGATTGAGTTGGAAAATCAGAAATTCCCGATTACAAAGGGTTTGATTGAGCTAATCTTTTTGAAAGAGCCAAAAAATTATTCATCTCAAGACTTGGACAATTATGAAAAAATCGCTAAAAAATCGAATTTATTCTACGAAAATTTTGATAAATTTAGAGGTTTTAAAAATACTGATAGCTACAAATTTAAAAAAATTTTTAGCAAATTTGTGAATATAACGCCTCAGTTTATGAGTCTACGATCACGTTTTAAAAAAGGTCACGGATTGAATTTTAAACATTTTCAAACTGTTGATGATTACAAGTTACCAGCAAACCCGAATTTAATGGTTAAAAGATTGAAATTTGAAATTTCTGGCCAATCTGCGGGAAATATTGGAGCAGAAAGAGTCATTCAAAACATTATTCAAACTTTAAAATCAAGAGGATATATTTTATAAAATTACTGTAATATATATAAATGCTTTTCAAATTATAATTTAGTATTAAAAATGTCGTTCAACAGATACGGTGAGTTTCTGGCTCATTTGCATGGTGTTCCTGAGCATCATAAACCACGTGAAATTGGACAAGATTTAGATAATAAAATATCAAATTTATTTACACAACTTGAGGATATTTTAGAACAATTAAAAACCAAAGTTTCAACTACAAGTCTAGCAGCTTTGAAAAATGAACTTGATGCTAAAATTCAAAAAATAAGTTTGTTGTCAATACAAATAGAAGATTTAACGAGAAAGATGCAAGAGCTTTCATTAATTGAAACTGACGCTAAAATAACAGAACTTGAAAAATCAAATAATGTTTTAAAATCTGATTTTGATGTTTTTAAGGAAGAAATTAAGAAAAATACAGTTTCGAACGATGTTTTCGATTATCATAAAACTGCTTTAATTAAAAACAAGCTTAGCGTAAAAGCATTTGATGACTTCAAATTGGAACTTGAAAAACGCCTCTCTAGTATAGAATTGAAAATTTCAAAACTTGAAGGTGATAGTGTAACATTTATTCCAATTTTAGAAGATAAACTCTCCAATTTGAAAACTGAAATCCTTGAATTTATACGAAATCGACCAATCCTACAACATCGTCCCTGAAAACCATTTTCAAAGTTGGTTGAAAAAAGAGTGAAAAACAGACGGTATGGATGATGGTCTTACAAAACTGAGTAATTACATGCTTCAGAACTCAAAAGTTTGGTCTTTCAAAGGTGAACTAAAATTGTACTACCAACCAATTTTTCAATCAACTTTTTTCGAGAGTTTACTCATCGATCCAAGATTCTGAGACGAAAAAAAATCAAGACTACTCAAGAAAAGCTGACCCCATCAAGAATAACCTCAAACGAAAAACAGGATGCTTCGAGAAACAAAAACCCAACGAGGAATTATGATGCCCAGAAGATTCTGAGACGAAAAAAAAATCAGGACTACTCAAGAAAAGCTGACCCCATCAAGAATATTATAACCTTAAACGAAAAACAGGATGCTTCGAGAAAAAACCCCTACATGTTGATCAATTATCATGATTTTTAAAGTAAAGTTAGCATAAAACACTGGATGATTAATAATAATTTTCGTTTTTTCTAAAATTCTGAAAAAAAGATCTTGTGCTCTTTTTACACATCGAATTTGCAAGCCGTATTACTTATTTTTGTTCAAAATTATTTAAACATTTAAGATTTTTAACAAAAAAAACCAATAGATCAAATTTTTTTAGAATTTACTACCAGATTATTGTAAACTCAAATTGTGGTTGCGTATGTTTACGAATACATATTACTTACTTGATGTAGTATGGACTTGAATAAATGATGACTTGAAGATCGCTTTGGTCGGATGACTTGATGTAGTATGGACTTGAATAAATGATGACTTGAAGGTCGCTTTGGTCCGATGGCTAGATGAAGGTAGATTGGCTTGATGAAGATTGATGAATGTGGAAATTCTCAAAAACTATCTGTTGGAATCTAACTTGTTTCAAAATTATTGAAGTTTTAAAACTTGTCTGACTTGTGAAGACTGTAGAATAAGTGTTTAGTAGACTGTTTAGCGCCCGTTATATATACGAAGGTTTTAGACCGTTATATTTACGTCACGTTCGAAGGTTTTCAAGTGGGGGGTAAGGAGTTTAAAGAAGGTTGCACAGACACGCACGATGAAGAAAGAAGTGGGAAAGTCAATGCAGTCAATGAAAAAATTCGCAACGATCGTCACCCTCGACTCCCTTCATGAAATGTTCCCACACATCTCACGGACCGTTATGGGTGAAATCGTTTCTGAAAAACTTGACTACAGGAAGTTGTGTGCCAGATGGGTGCCGAAAATTTTAACTCCAGAACATCGACAACGACAATTTCTGCAGCAGTATGCATCGGAGGGAGAAGCGTTCCTGGACTCTATAGTGACTGGGGACGAGACTTGGGTATGCCACTATACCCCTGAGTCCAAACGACAGTCCCTACAGTGGTGCCATACCCACTCACCCAACGCCAAAAAATTCAAGGTGCAATTTTCGGAACGCAAAATCATGGCATCTTAACGCTTAAACAAAGCGCTTTATATCTATTTGTTTAAAAATTATTGACTCAGTAAAAATAATGATGTCTGCTCGTAACCAAGTCATTAAAGAACTTTTGCATCCTGCTAGGAAAAGATTTCGTAGACAAAATTTTATACAAAAGGGTATTTCTGACACCCTATCGATAGATCTTGCAGATTTTGCCAAATACTCACGTTTTAATAGAAATTATCGTTACATACTCGTCGCTGTCAATGCTTTTTCGAAAATGTTGTACTGTAGACCTCTTAAAACCAAATCAGCTAATGAAGTTTCTAAAGCAATGAAATCTATTCTTGAAATTTCACCTATACAAAATATTCATGCTGATAGAGGACGTGAATTTGTTAATAAAACTTTTCACAACCTTATGGTTGAACACAACGTCAATTTATATCATACATTCTCAAATTTAAAAGCATTTTTAGCTGAAAGAGTAATTTTGACGTTAAAAAGACGTATGTTTAGGCATTTTATTGAAACTGGATCTTTTAATTGGGTATCAGATCTTGACAAAATTGTTGAAGAATTGAACTCTACGTACCATAGAACCATTAAAATGAGACCAATTGATGTTAATAAATCAAACGAGCAAAAATTACTCAATACAGTTTATAGAAGAGTCATGTATAAAGAGCAACCAAAATTAAGGATTGGAGATCCAGTACGAGTGTCTATCATAAAACTACCATTCTCTAAAAGCTATGAAGTAAATTTTTCGTATGAAATCTTTTATATTGATAAAATAAACAATACTTCACCAGTGACTTATTTACTTAAAGATAAACTAGGAAATGCTATTCGAGGAAAGTTCTACGCTGAAGAATTGATACCTGTTCAACACGATGATGTATATCTTATTGAAAAAGTTGTTAAAAAGACACCAAAGTACTCTTATGTAAAATATGTGGGATTCGAAGGAGTTTATAAAATTGAAAACAATCAATTTGTTACATAAATGTTTTATTATAAATAAATTTTTTTTTAAATACTTGTACAATTTATATACATTACATATATATTTTAAAAATACCGAACATTCGACGACGACAAACGGGGCAATGTGAGAAATTAATAGAACATTTAGTACAGGTCATAAAATGAGCACAGGGAAGGATTATACAATCTATCATTTGTGCAAAACATACTTTACAATCAAGCAGATCATGAGCGTTTTTTGAATAAGTGCTTCTCAGGCTATTAATTGAGAAATGAAAAAAATTATCATTTACGTTTGAAGGTTCATAATAAAAATTTGGTATAGCAGTTTTCATAAAATCACATTTAGAAAACCAAAGATTATGTTGGATTAGCGGGTTACCCTTTGTATGGTACCATGCATAAATTGAACCTTCACAATGAAAACAAGTTATATTGTCAGATTCTAACACATTATATCTACAATCAAGTTCTGGGGTGTAATAAAAACCAGCTTTAGCCATCAATTCTACATTATTTTTGGAAAACGGCCAAGTTTCAAAAGATTTTAATCTTAGATTTAAATTCAAATAAATTTCTTTCTTTGGTTTTTTACTTCTTAGAAAATGTTTTGATCTTTTCATATAATTGAAAATAAATGAGTCAGGTGTTAACAAATGCGGGTGCAAATCCATTATTCGTTACCAAATACAATTTTTCTTTTAATTTGTTTTACTGGGGCACTACAAGTAATTGGGATTCCTGTTATAGGAGTACAATTGTTATTTGAAACTTCATTTTTAAAATTTAAACCTAATAAAGATACAAAATATGGGTACAAATCTATTATTAGTTACCAAATACAATTTTGCTTTTAACTTGTTTTACTGAGGCACTACAAGTAATTGAAATTCCTGTTGGAGGAGTAATATTGTTATTTGAAACTTCTGGTTTAACATCTAAACCTAATAAAGATACAAATATGTGTGCAAATCTATTATTCGTTACCAAATACAATTTTGCTTTTAACTTGTTTTACTGAGGCACTACAAGTAATTGGAATTCCTGTTGGAGGAGTAATATTGTTATTTGAAACTTCTGGTTTAACATCTAAACCTAATAAAGATACAAATATGTGTGCAAATCTATTATTCGTTACCAAATACAATTTTTCTTTTAATTTGTTTTACTGGTGCACTACAAGTAATTGGAATTCCTGTTGGAGGAGTAATATTGTTATTTGAAACTTCTGGTTTAACATCTAAACCTAATAGCGATAATGAGAAGTTATGTAAATAATCGTTTAATGAATCTTGAAAATGTTGATCTACCTGAATTCTCTGCTGTTTTTTGAACCGTTTGTTGCTTCCGGCTGCTGCTGATCCGTTTGTTGCTTCGCCTGATTGTTGCTGGAGCCTGACGTTGCTCCAAAGTTGATCTTCTTCAGGTGGGTGTGGTGTATCAGGTGAGTGTGGTGTATCTACACCATAGATGAATTGTCCATCTTCAATTTTCGGTTGAAAACTAACTGTCGGTTTCGCTTGAAGTTTTATGTGTTTTTCTTCTGACTCAGGTTTGCTCTGCTCATCTCCATCAATCCGTTTAGCGAATAAAACATCGATTTTGTTCAGATTTGCGTGTAAAAATTCAATGTTTTTTCTGGAATACGGAATGCTGCAACTACCCTCAGTTAAAAATATCCCACGACGATTAGGATTTTTTGGGTTATCACAAATTTTCAAATCGGCATTATTTACCGAAAAAAGTGTGATAACTGGGAGCCTTTGTTTCTTAGAGCTATTCAACAACACAGGAACCGTTTTTTTCAACTCTGTAGAAATTTTAGACCATTGGTTAACACTGAAAGCAATATTCCGATATTTCCAATTAAAAACCACACATCTTTTAAAATCCGAATTTTCAGCAAGTATGCGTTTAGCCTTAGAAAATTTAATCTCGATCTCACCCATTGTCACTTGAGTTATAAAGCTTTAAACGTTGCACATTGCATTATATAGCCCCCCACTACGGTTCGTTTCTATTAGGTTTGGGGAAGGGGGATTTCCGTCAAAGCATGTGTTTCAACGGTTTTAACGGTTGCTGTGTGTTGAGCTGGAAGGGGAATTTCCGTTAAAACAGGTGTTTCAACGGTTGCTGTATGTTGAGTTGTAGTAGTTTTACTAGTAGACAAATTTTCCACCATTTCAGCTTCATTTTTTTTCAAATTATCATATTGTTTCTGAAGTGTAATTTGCTCTATAATAAATGGACAAAACGGTGACCATTTTGCATGATATTCTAAAGGGTCTTCATCCCCTCTCCAATTATCTGCTATCAAATGACAACGTTGACATTTCACCCTATCAGATTGATTTGTATAATAAAATCCTGCATCACACATTTCTTGTGCACTGTGAAAACCCATCCATTTTAGATAGCTTTTCAACCTAACTATAGGATTTGAGTAATTTTTTTGTTGATACATTGCTGAAGCGTAAACTCGACTGGTTGAAAAATTACTTACGAAACTCCTATATATATATGGTTGCTCGTTTCACAGGGGGTATTTTTCACCCACAGAAATGAACGTTAAAGAGGAAACACAGGGTGTTTCACCCACAGAAATGAACGTTAAACAGGAAACTTTTTACTCTTGAAAAACATCTAACACATAAAACTGAATTTTTCGCGCTATAATCTCTTATGAACCCATGTTTTGCCAATATCTCACAATTCACATCGTATTTGCCCACTGAAAACGTATGAAATCTAACATTGTAGAGCATAATATTAATTTGATCAGGGTTCAATTTTAGTATTCTATGAAGTTTTTCAATTTTTGCCAGAGAACACCTTTTATGATAGTACTTATTTATTTTTTTATGCTCTTCACAAGGTAAAAGAAAATCAGAGTCTGTTAAAACTTGAAGACTTTCAACTCTGAAATCTAACAAATCAAGGACTGTTTTCTTTAAAAGTTTGCTTAAAATTATACATTTTTGCAAACCCTTTGCAAATAGATACATGGAACCATACGTTTCTGCTTTCAAAATCGCTTCAAGGTTGGACAGGTTAACGTTCCCTTGATCAAATGTTAACCCATGGTATTTTGTTGACGATACAGCCTTAGGAGATAACAAATCTTGTTCGGTAATATGATAACTCAAGTCAAATACATAATGATTTGCCTGTTTTCCAGCAAGATGTACGATCGAGCATTCTTTAACCAGAATCCTATCTGGGATTTCAAATAGTGTCACGTCTATTATACAAGCGTTCATGTTTTAAAACTGAATGTAGAGCTATTTTTTCAGCATATATATATACACTTAGGGGTGTTGGGAATAGAAGTGTAATCCAAATAGATTTTAGAGGAGAGTTTAGAGGGCCGTGAGTTTTTAATAGCCCGAGATGCTACACTCGATCCGAGATTTCATCTTTCTATCAACAAAACTATTCCAATTTATATACCTCAAATATAGGTAATAATAATACCTCTCTAATTTTATTGGATCACACTAATTTTATACCTCTCGGATTTTATTTCGTTCACACATGCTTTTTAACGCTTGGACCATCTGTCGGGCGGGAGTTTTATAAAAGTTAATTAGTACGTTGATCCATCCCGAGAACAGCTAACGTAACAGGTTGAGGGTCTGGATGACGTCACTTCCTGGGCTAAGAACCTAACCAGCTCGAGCGCAGCTGACGTCACTTCCAGCTGACATCGTCAACCCTTTTATATCACAATTTAAGAGCCTCATCAATACTGACGGAGGGTGGGTGGGACTTCAGTAGTATAATGGTTAGCATTACATGCTCATACTCGAGAGGTCCTGCGTTCGATCCTCGGTCATGCAAGGTTTTTTCAAGGTTCATGGGGTTCACAGCCCAGGAAGTGACGTCAGACACACACCCCACCCCCCGCCCCCGATGCCATCGTTCGGCCAGCGCAGCTTCACTTCAGTAGTATAATGGTTAGCATTACATGCTCATACTCGAGAGGTCCTGCGTTCGATCCTCGGTCATGCAAGGTTTATTTCAAGGTTCATGGGGTTCAGTAGTATAAGGAAGTGACGCTCAGACACGAGAGGTCCTGCCGACCCTCCGTCATGCCCGATGCCCTCGTTCATGGGGCCAGCGCAGCTGGCCGAACGATGGCATCGGGGGCGGGGGGTGGGGGGTGTGGATGACGTCACTTAGCTGGGCTGAGAACCCCATGCTACCACTACTACTCCATTGCGAAGCACTGTTCAACTGACGGGATAATCTCAACGGTGATAAAACAGTAAACATAGGTAGGTAGCTGATTTTTGACCCAAACACAACGCACCGCTAACTGACATTCTCTCTCTCCTTTCCCCAAACGCATTGCAGAGCGTTGACCCTAACGCACGGCTAAGCTATCCAACTTTCACTTCCGGTTGCCCCAAACACATTGACGTCCATTTGTCGCGCTCAAGCATCTCCCTATTCCTCGAGCTTTTTTCGTTCTGAACTATCTACTTCTTCTTGGAATAAATAGCCAACTATCTACTATCTTCTTACTATTCTACTTCTTACTGAACATTACATCCCTGAGGCTGATTGGTAAGGTTTCCAGTCAGAACTAACCGAACGCGTTCAACTGCAAAACAAAGGTTAGAGCTATTGTAAACAATACGTTCCAGACTCATCATCGGTGATGAACTTCCTATTTAGTATGAGTGTCGACACTTCTAGCAGAGTCTAGAAAAATCGTCTCACCATGCACTCAAATCAGCGAAGGTAAGTGAGTTACTGATGTTATTTAAGCTTTCTCTATATCCTATGTCAGCGCGTTTGTAGCCTAGTTATATAACAAAAGTTTTAAATTTAATTCCATTGGTCAACTTTAAAAGAGAATTTTTCAAAAACGTTGAAATTAATGTTTACGGTTCATTATTTTGAAAGATGAACTTTGTAATCGACTTGAAAAAAAATAAAAAAAATAAATAAAAATGACCCCCCCCCCTCTCCTTCCACTTTATATACGTATACGTTCGGTAATGAACTTATACGTATAAACCGTTCCCTCTCCTTAGGTTTTCACTAAAACGCCATCATGAGTGTGGAAAATTAACACGTGTTACTAGGCATGATTACGACAAGAACCCTTTATAAATTAAGCACATCTCAATTGAATTTCCATTTCAATAAATTTAGTATGCAATATAACTTTTATTACCAATGAACGGACTAAAGAAGAGCAGGAAGAAGGTATTATACTTTATTTTATTATTTTTCTCGATAGACGCCTACGACGGAGTTAAACCAGGATAATGATCTTACCACAGGCCACAACTAATAATCTATAAACCAGTGACTTACCCAGAAATGTTATCTAAAACGGAAATAGCAAATATTTGTTCAATGATTCGAGTTTCATTTTTCGAATTATAATATGATACATTTCCTCTTTTCAACTTCACCATCATTATTTTCTTGAAATATAATTTAACGTGGTAGCTGGAAAAATATTAATGGCTGTAGGTTTTGAGATATCGACGTCTGTCCCAAGCTCCTCGTCTTTTTGATTTGCCTCTACCGCTACTGAAGCAATCCAATCCTTCCTATTGTTTGATGACAATATGCGATTCCAATTAAGGGAGTGACCTGTAAAGAAGGTATAAAGACTCTCCTGATCTCGGAGGTTCTAGTTCATCTGGATTGATTTCGCGAAAAGTAACTGTTTGTCTTTTCGTTCTTTCTGTCAGAGGAAATATATTTCCTTTCAATTCCCCGTTCAGTAACCCGAGTCGTCTCATTAAATTCGTAGGCCTGATAGCAATTAAAATCAGCAAAGAACGATCTACAATCTACATGGTGAAATAGTTTACTATTCACTTTGATGAATACGATTTTTGAATCGAATGATTAGCCATTGTAATCACATAGGAATAAAACGTATTTTCTCTCAAACTTAGTCACTTAACGTTTCAAGGTGCGTAGATTCAAAAACTGCGATTTCCGTCCACCGTCCGGGCCATAAAACGCCTTCAACTTGATGGAAAAAATCCGCTCCTTCGCACATGGACTGCTCTTGGGGTCTAGTTGGTCCTAGAATCTAGCCATGCCGATAGCTTAACACGCACCAATGTTATGAGCCAAAAATGGCCCAAAAACGGGTTTTTCCCTAACATTGAAATTTTATGTCTTTGCTCTGGCACATAACTCGAAAACCGTTACCAAATTTGTTACCAAATATTCTGATGATATCCGCTTAAAACCGAGTCGTTGCTAGGGAAATGGTACTTCGTCGTTTTTCATCCCACAAAATTCGTTGACCATTCGTTCGAAAGCTCTCGATTTATCCAACCATATTATGTTAACTACTGCAAAGTGCGTCGCCAACAAGATGAGTTATGAGCATGGTTATATGAATAATTGTTTACACACAGGTGATCATTTTCAATAATTGATATTGTGAACATGATTGCAACCGCTTGTTAATTTCTGATGATTTCCTTGAGCTGGTGTTTCGATGATGTGATTCATAGCAGGTGATCCAAATATTGCGAGAGCGGTTTGATTTATGAAGCAGTGGTTAAATCATTTTAATTGGTAATTTCTATACTTTACACTATAGGAAGCTGTAATTTCGTATGTAGCCTCTTTAGGACATTTACTTGACCATGCCCAGGGTCCGGATCAGATGAGTGGCTCTTAAAGCTAATTTCTATGCTTTACACTCTAGGAAGCTGTAACTTCGTATGTAGCCTCTTTGGGACATTTACTTGACGATTCCCAGGGTCCGGATACACGAGTCGGATGCTTCTTCCACAACTTCTGGACCCGCTGATATTCCCGCCTTCTTGCTTGTTTTGCTGCTCTGCGACCTCCACGAGGCACCAAAGTAGGAGGAACCCCCTCCCTGATGCCCCGCCACAGTCGCTTCCTCAACCTGTGGGAAGATCCTCTGCACATAGGCCGCGACCTCGTCTTCCAAGCCATCAGGCCCCTCAACAGCCCGCCTCGCCAGTTCCTGCAGGTAGGCGCTCTCATAACCTTCAATGCGGCCTACCTGCTCCCCGAGTTTCAATACTTCAGTCTTCAAGTCTTCAAGAAGACCGGAGGTCCCGGGGGAGGATTGCTGAATGGCGGGCTGCTGCCCCACGCCTGTAGGAGATGCGGGAGAGGCCCCACGGCTATTTGCCAGGATCACATCCTGGACAAGCTGCTTATAGTGGGGTCTCAGGCGAAGAGATTGAATGGCAGAAAGTGTGCGCATGGGAAAACGTTGCTGCAAATAAACATTTATATGACGTACCCCATTACGCACTGCTTCTGCCTCCTCTGCTGCCATTCGCCCCAAATCCTCAGAAGCATACCTGGGCCGCTCTCGCTCTATATCAATTGCAGCGATGGCCTCCACGGGATGCTTCTGCCAGACGTAGGCACTGAGGCCTTGCTTGGGGGTAAAGGCTCTATCACAATGGGCACACTGGTGGGCATTTACTGGAGTTGTGGAAGAGGATGAGGGATAGGAAGAAGAGGATGAAGAAGAGGGAGAGGATGGCCGACGCCCCTGCCTGGGGCGCCCCCGAGCGCCTCCCCTAGAACCCCTCGAGCCAATGGGCAGGCGGGGGTTATGAGGCTCATCTTGGTTGTTCATCATAACGGAGAGACGTGTGTAGAAGGGTCGGGAGACCCGTTGACACGAGCCTCCCCCCTAATCGCCATTGGGTCATTTTGGCACCCTCTGTTCACCCAGAGGGTGCCCGGGTTGCACGACGGGGACGTATGACCATGACTTGGGTAGGGATATGAAGGAGCTCCGAAGAGATAAAAACACCAACAGTTTCCCTACCCCAGCAACCCCAACACACACACACACACACACACACACACACCCTCCCTAGGCATGAGGGCAAACGTTCGTGTAATTGGAAAGGGGGGTAATTCCATCCCCATTACCTCCTTTGTAGTGGGTAACTCGAAAGACCCATTACTTTCCCAATAAAAAGTGATGGTAATTGAACAGACCATTACCAGTACAGGAATGGCAGCGGTAATTGCAATTACTTTGAAAGTAATTGCCAGCTTAAAACCCCATTCTTTGCTTGTAGGCATACCTTATCATACTTACTGTACTAATTTTATAGCATTTAAGAGAAGTAATTGAAAAAGTAATCATTACTCAAAGTAATCATTCCCTTACAACTTTGCTATCTCAGAGTGGCAGTGATAGCTACAAAAATAATTTGCGTCGTTTTACTTTGTGCACTGAGACATAACATGAGCTGGTGTTCACGAGTCGGTGCCATTTAGAGAGTATCAATGACATGATGGAATCCTGCGCTCAATCATTGTCAGTCAACCAAGCGTTAACACTTTCACTCGATCAGGGTCCCGACGTTCCGTCTGGGGAGCATATCGAGTGGGAATAATTGATCGATTCCCTACACGTCCCTCACGTTCCCCTTGAAGGCGCGAACTTGGACTTCGATCATGAATTTTTCACGATCTCCCTCTCCGTCCCATCTCTGCTTTCGGAGCAACCAGAAGCTTTTCCCATCGTCGGTTTAACACGCGGTATCAGGGAAAGGGGGGGCGATGAGGGGTCGATATGGTTGATGGGTCGTGGGGCGATGTTGTAGAGGGGGGCGATAGGGACGAAGCTGCGGCGTCGCGGGAGTGAGAGATGCGTGAATATCAAAGTTGTTGGATAAGACTTTAGGACCACCTGCTCTCTCCCTCGAGTTGTAAACCCCAGAAGATGAGCACGAACGCGGCTAGAGTCCTGACTCGACTCTGAGCGAGAGGTCAAAGGCACTCTGATATCCCGTTTTTTCTTCTCTTTTCCCCCACGACCTTTCATATATATAAATATTCTTTCTCTTTCCCCTCTCCTGCTTTATCTCATCCTTTTTATTTGTGAACTGAACAACTCAGCCCACCGCACATTTTTTCAGTTTCTCTTGTCATGCACCGACTTTTTTTCCCTCTCTTAACAAGAAAGGAAGCGGACAAGTTTTAGTATTATTACTATTTTCTCCCTACCATTTTTATATTGTGCAAGCGGCGTACATTTTATCCGGACAATAGAAAACTCGACACGAAGACAGTGCCCAATAACTTTCTCGCAAAGAAAGTTGAAACTAGTTACGGATAAGGTAACAGTGCGGTTTATCATTATTTATTTGCATTAGCTTGCACCTACAGCTACTGAGGGCAGTAGAAGTGTCGTGGAGAACTTGTCTAACGATTCTTATTAGGAATCTAACTAGCTTCCTCACTACAGGAGGTTCTTGCGGGTGATTGAAAAAAGTTTTGTCGTCCATAATCAAACTTTTCACTTAAACGAGTTACACTGCTCTCTAATGTATTTGGTTTCCTTCGCAGTTTATCGGTGTACAATCTCTTATTCAGGGTATACAACTATTCTGAATTCATTCCAATTCCGATAAAGTTTTTCTGATTCTGCCGACTTTTTCTTGGGCGCTCCGATAATGCAATCGGGAGGAAAAATTACAATGCTGTTCGGTTGTTGCCATATCTTCAATCTTGGGGTAGACCTCCCAATTGTGAAAAGTGGAAAACGGAGCTACAAAGCCATGCACAATCCGTTGCTCCTTCATCTTAAATGTACTGTGCTAGATATGCAAGATTATAAATCGAAGTTAAGCTAAATATACGTAGATATATCAAATGTAACAAAAACAAACTTATTATATGTATATGTTACCGGCAAAGTTTAAATTAAGGCATTGTGTACAATTCCTAGTCGTTGTGTACAATACCTGAATGGAGCAGGCAATGTGTAAAATAAATCTAATTTTATACTTTACCTAGGCATTGTATAGAATGCCTGATCCAGCACTCGACAAAGTGACCTTCTGGTGAATCTTTACCTGATCTGGGCACCTTAGTTGTACATATAGGTCAGAATGATGTGTATAATTTGGTGGTCTGGATGCTTGGAAGCTCGCATCTCAAAAATGCATAACTTCAAGTACCTAGTCAATCCCTTTATAAAAATTCAGATTAATTTGGCATATAGGTCACAACGCTGAGTATTTATACTTTGCCTAAATCAATGGTAGGCATTATATATACACTGCCTAGGCATAGTTTTCATTGTCAAGCTATTGTGTCTAAAGAGAGTTGAAAATGAAGGAATTTCATACTTTACCTAAAAAGTGCAGGCATTCTATACAATGACTAGTCATTGTATATAATGCCTGCATTTCATACTTTGCCGGTAACATATATAATATGTACATACAAACCTATAATACACCCCCCAAATACACACAATACCCAATACACCTTTCTTTTGGTAGTTCAAACACTTTTGAATTCTATTTCCTGATTTTTATTTGCTCCCCGGCACCCCAAAAACGCTCTCCAAGTTTCACTTCTATACCTCAACAATTGTGGTGAAAGTTGGAGGGGGGGGGGGGGGGGGGGGGTACTCTTGAGACACATAAAATTATTGTAATAATTCAAATAAGCAATTATAATCAACTTATTGTGCACAAAAGTCCATAGAAAGTTAGTCGAAAAAACCAAAAACCTGTTAAACGGCAAAATTCCCCAAAAAACTGAAATAGTCACATAGTTTTTTGGGCATCCGTGGAAGTCGGTATGGGTCCTATTTCATAGAGCAACAAAGGACAAGTTACAAGCCGATTTTATGTACAAGTTGTAAAAAATGAGTGTGCAAGCGTTTAATAAAGGTACAAGTGTAGACTTGTAATGCACACGAACTAAATCACTCGCGACGAAGTTGTGGAAACCCATTTCAAAACGGAAGTTAGTGAAAAACGTTGTCTATTTTCAAGAAAAATAAAGAGTTACAAAGTAACATGGTAACTCTTTATTTTTCGTGGAAATATACAACGTTTTTCTCTAACTTCCGTTTTGTAATGCACCGTGAAAATTAACAAGTGTACAGTTGAATTTGGACAAGTTACAGGTGTTTCCCCATCATTTTGTAAAAGTCTTTGTTTTACAGTTGTAAAAAATGGCCGATTTTTAACCTACGTCCATTAACCTGTAAACTTGTTATTTTCCAGCATTGTGAGTTGACCATGTTTTGGTTTTTAATATGTGGGAATCATCTTCTGCTGAAGAAAAGAGACAAGAAAGAAGCATTCATCGCAGAAGACGCCATCGATTTTTTCGGTCATGAATAGATGCTCTTTTCGTGGGTATTATCGAGTTTAACGAGAGGTTTAGGACGTCTTCCTAGACCCTTGAATGATTCAAATGCTGCGTGACCCAGTGCAATCAAATACACACTTTTTCCACTTTTCAGTTTATAATTTGTCTGTCTTCCAATCATTACACTTAGTCATGTACAATAAACATCCTATCGTGTACTTAGAACCGTTTTTACATTATGATTCGCTGACAAAACTTCAATTTCGGCATCCCGGTAGACGTTGTTCAATTCGCTAGTCCCCACACGCCATTTTGGTTTATTATTTCCAATAATAAGCCTATGTGATCGTATAGCAAATAATTTTTATAACCCCCCTCAAACTTTGTCACTTTACGTTTCAAGGTGCGTAGAATCCACATTTGAAATGCCCGTTCGCCGTCCGCCGTCCGGGCCATAAAAGGCCTAAGAATTGACTTAAAAACCCCGTTCTTTCGCACATAGACTCCATTTGGGGTCTAGTTGGTCCTAACGTTTAACCATCCCGATCGCTTTACTCGCATAGATGCTATGGGCCAAAAACGGGCGAAAAAGTGTATTTTTCGAGGCTTTGAGTGTTAGACTTACGCACGCGCGCACTCCTGGTGAGTGGGAGAGGGTGGGCGGGAGAGAGAGTGAGAGGGAGGGCGAGGCGGAGGGAGTGAGAGGGAAGGGAGGGCGAGGGAGTATGGGGGAGGCGGAGGGAGTGAGAGGGAAGGGAGGGGAAGGAAGAGGGAAGGGATAAAGCGTAAAATTATGGGGTCCTGGAGCTGTAATGCAGTGAACGAGTGAACCAAATATTGGAAGCACGAAGCCCCGAGTTTCGATACCTAGTAAATATACTATAAGTGAGGCTAAATAATTACGGTCAGTTTTCTACGTAGAAAGTCTGTATGATACAGAAATAATAAACCTTTGTGTAATAATTTGCAGCGTTTTCTTTTTTGCAACACTTGTAAACTCAGCTTCTACAAGTGTAACTTTACTACACTTTTCTTTGCTCTCTTTGTTTTGGTGAAACACTTGTTATAGTTTACCGTGCATTTCGAGTACCTGTACTTGTTAACTTCTTGTACACCTGTAGCTTGTTGTTTAATGAAATGGGCCCCTGGTTAGTCCATTAACGGATAGCACGAAGTGATCGTTTGCCGAACGGTAGATGGGGCAAATAACTAATATATAGTCCTTCAATGTATATTTCATTGCCCTTTGACCGTTAAAAGCATGTGTAGGTAGCTTTTTATAAATAGCTATATCTTACGATCTAGTGGTCCGAAGTTGCTTGGCGGTAGTTGAAGGATATAACTCGAAATGAAAATAGGATCAATTATTGCTATTGGGTATGAGCGTTAGTTTAATTTATTATCAGAGGTGGAACATCGAACCTACGTGGTCTTCATAAACATTGATTGGATAAGTCTGTTAACAAATCGAGGTGTAAATCCTTCTTTGAGCACTCACATCAATTCCACTCGAACAGCAATGTCCCAATCCCCAGAATTTATTCGACGGAATTCGCATTCAGCGTGTTGATAGTTTAGTCACGTAGGCGCTCAGTCACGGGCGCTGATTTTATATTGATTCAGAGTCATCCACAACCGCTAAAACCAAACGAGAATGCGAAGGGAAATGAACGGAAAATTGGTGTAAAAGCAAACACGTTTGGTTAAAACATCCATTTGTCCCCAGTTCAATAAACCGACCGCGAAAACGACTGGCAGTGAGATAAAAAGTAGAATAAAAACCGGCACGTTTAGGTAGAAGAGGCTCTGTTATCTGTTATTGGAGCTCTGGAGGTGGGAAACGGATTGTGGGTCGTGATTCAACGCCTTCCCGCTGCCTTGTTCTGCCTCCTCAACCATATACCTCGGAGTGATTGTTTCCAGGTCTTTTAGAGGCTTCGGGTGAGTTGAAGAGGTTTAGACGAACTCGGCAGCCCCGATATTAGCGTTGACAAAGGAACAGCAATCAAGCGGGTTGTGAAGTTGGAAGAGCTAGAAGGAATTGCTCGTCTCTGTAAATAGATTTCACCTGGGGAAGATGCAGAGGTGCGTATCTTACGAAGAGAGCGTGGCATTGGCTCGGGCAGTAAGATGATGAACCCTTGAATAAACTACTTTGGTATTGCACAACTCTAGTAAGGTCGTAAATAGTATTGATTTGAATAGTTGTTTGATCAGTATTGCTAAAAATCACAATACAGATTAGATGAAGTTCCAGGATGCTGCATAACTGGAACTTCCAGGATGAAGTTCCAGTTATGCAGCATGATCTTATGAGCAAATTTTAAGGTGGGTGTGTGAGAGAGAGAGAGAGAGAGAGAGAGAGAGAGAGAGAGAGAAAGCTTGTTTTATTTGAATTGAGTTACATGGCAATAGTTTACTGCAAAATGAATGAAGCTTATACTGCTTAATCTTAGATTGTCGCAGACAGCTTGCACGGCCTCACATCCCGTGTTTTTGTTTTCTGTGTTTTTTCAGAGTATTAAACATCTAATAAAGATATCAATAACAATTCAGGCATATTTAACAGTACAGCAATTTACACATATAATTCTAATGCTAAAAGTCTAGGGTGTATTTTGACATGCCAAGTTCAACCTACAATTACAATTTAATTTCTATGAGGATGTCCTCCCCCCCCCCCCCTTTCAATACCATGATTAACAAGGTTTATAGAAGGTTAAGAAATAAATCTAAAACTCAGCGCAGAATTGCACAAAAGACTTATATGGGAATCAAGGTTGACCCCCCGCCTACCTCAGCTCTATAGCGTAATATTAAAAATCTAGGTCTTTCTTCAAACAAAGCTGAAAATGACCCTCCTATTTTTAATGCTGATGAAATGAATGCCCACTTCAAGAATATGACAGCATCAGTATCTAATCAGCCCTCAGGATGGGCAGCCTCTTCTACTATCAATACAGTCACTTCCTTTAACTCTGACGATAAATCTGATTGTTATTTTTCTTTCAATAATGTGGGTGAGGGTGATGATGGTATACCCCTTTCTTTCATTATAATGATTATGCCTATAATCCTTAATCATCTTAAATTTTTGATAAATTTCTGCCTTACATCATCAACTTCCCCATCCATTCAGAAGCTTGCACGTGTCGCACCTTTACTCAAAACAAACAGTTATAAATCAAAATCAGGCTACAGGCTCACCAGTATTCCACCAGCCTTATCCAAAATTTTAGAATAAAAAATAAACAAACAAATTCTTGACCACATTTTCTGTAACAATTTGTTATCCCCCACCCAAACTGGTTTCAGAGCTGGCCGCAGTTGTGCAACCACTATCCTCTCCCATACAAAATCAATTCATTGAGGCATTGATAATATGATGGTTACTGTATTGGTTTTGTTAAAATTGTCCAAAGCCTTTGGATAAATGAGTTGTGGTATTTTACTAAATATATTGAAAACTGAATTTAGATTCAGCCGCTCTGCATGTAAATTTATTGATAAGTTCGTTCTTGGATAATATAAGTCATGGAGTAGTGATCAATGGAAGCAAGTCTGCATCAGTAGACCTTAGGACGGTCGTACCCCAAGGGTCAGTCTTGGGCCCTTTATTATTACTATTATTGTTATTTTTGTATACATTTTTATTGGCTCAAGATTACACTTTTACACCATATTGGGTAATAGATTTTTAGTTATCTGATAATACTAAATATTTTTATAGATCACAGTTGATTGTACTAAGGTTTCTGAAAAGTTCTTTGTAGACCATTTGCTCTGCTGTCGTCAGAATAGAATCTAAGTTGAATGGAGCTGGGATTTTTATCGCTTATATTGTCCATAAGAAGTTTTCGTGCTCGAGAAAATATGGGGCACTCCAATATTTTGTGTTGCACAGTGTCTTCCTCTCCACAGTGATCGCAGCCGCTGGTTACATTTCCAATCCCGATTCGTTGAAAATAGGAATGACAGAGGATGTGTCCACTTCGTAATGGAAATAGTTTTTTTGAAGTTTCTATCTTCAGATGGATAGAAGTCAAACCAAGGTTTGATTTTCTATTATTTTCTATGTTTATTAATGACCATTCATCCTATTTTCATTTACGCTGACGACTTTCAATTTTTAATCAAAACCCCCATCAATATGTTACAACATATGCTTCATTTAATAAACTTGAACTTCTTTCAATACAGCGATGGTGTAAAAACAATCTCATCAGCATCATTAATGCTAGGAAATCGCAGACTATAATATTTTCTAAACAATATATCTGAACTAAATGCTTGCCTCCAATAATGATCAGTGACTCAGTTATCCCATGCTATTGCGCTGATCATACCATTTTTCAGTTATTGTGACGAAATTTTTGGTTTTTCCATGGAGACAGCTTCAGTAAGACGTTTACAGGTGGCCTAAAATGCTTGCAATCGTTACATTTCGGGGAAGAATCCCAGAGGACAACTTATTTCCTAAGGATTTTTTTCCATACAAGGCCCTCTATTCATTCCGCCACCATTCACAAGCAACACGAATCATCTCGCAATTTCTACAGCTCTTTCTTATTAGCAGGTTTAAAGCTGTGGAACTCTCTTCCATATTGCAGGTGAGATCATCCCACGCTTGGTGCCCTTAGAGCTCTTTTCATCCATGGCAAAGATAACCTAACATAAGCAGACCCCCCCCCCCACCCCCTCAAGTATACAGGTTAAATTTTTTCAAAATTCTTTCTTTAATTGATAAAAATTTAACCTATTTATTTTATACAGATTATCGTTTACTTATTTTACATTATACAATGACTCTTTTGATGATTAATAACTTGTGATTATATTTCTAACCACTCAAGTAATTGTATTTGTGCAATTCAAAATGGGATGAAAATCCTAAATAAATAAATAATTATCTTACATTTTTCAAATTTGAGTTCTTTGAGAGCATTGAAATCGATCCTTACCAATTTCATGTTAAAAAGTCCAGTCATGCAGCGAGCGAATTTTTGAAGAAATCTTTGATCATTTCGATTTTTGACTGATTTTTCAACTTTGAAATTTTTGAAAACTTGATACATATTCTTATAGGAAATTTTACGCTGATTCCGAATATACCACATGTTAGTATGCTGAAAAAATTATTTCGCACGACAAATCGCAAAAAACAGGCTATTTGGAAATTTTTGACTACATTTTTGAAAATTTCAACCCGAAGATGTATTCCGATCAAGCTGGCCAACAAACTTGAACTTTCGTTTTGTGCCCTTAACATTTTAAAATTTGTTTGAAGTTTCTAGCACAATTCTACGGACAGTTATCGTCAGGAATGACATATACATACATACATACATATATATATATATATACATACATATATATACATACATAAAAAAATGCGTTAAACTTCAGAATATGATTCAGAATAGCCTGAAACGGATTTCTGCATAATTTTTTTTCAAAAATTCACATTCTACAAATTTTGAGGCGAGAGCAATAGCTTAATTTTTTTAAAAATTCGCTAAAAATCTTCGTTATAAAAATATTCTACTATTAAAAAAAAAAATGTGTATATTTAGCTTTGTTGGAGTTTTTATCGATCTATGAGAAAATATTATTGATATTTAAGTATGTTTCTTAATAGATGTGTGCCCACTTTTTTTTTTGTTCTAGTTCATCATGAAGAAATAGGATTAAATTAGTTTTTTCAGGTCAATGACAAAGATTTATCACATCTATTTAAAATAATATACCTACCTAAAAATGAGAAAAATAAAATATAGAAACTTAATGAAGTGACTGAGTTTTTTTAAATGATTTTTTTCCCCGTCTACTTCTAGTGAGTGCACTTCAGGGTAGGATTGAGGTCGGCAGGTACCAACCCTAGTTACTTAGTTACCAAGTGCCCCTTATCCCCCTGCTGCATTGAATATTTCCAGTTCGTTAGAGGCACAAAGTCAAGACGTGAATGCTAAAGGGATCGCGAAAGGGTACCGAGAGAAAATTACAGTGGAACAACTACCAACTCAGTTAGCGCAGAAATTAAAACGGGTTAAACTGGTGACCGCACTGGAGCACCGCCCGTCACACAAGTTATACACGAGAACTGAGTAATGAACTTACTCAATTTGAAGTCGAAAACGGGAAGCTAATGAATTAGATACGCCGAAGTTAGAAGAAGAAATTTCTTCTTATGACCGTAATGCATATGTAAGAAATGTAACAATACTGTTGAAACATGACTCGCTACGCTTGTTGGCATAGTTTTGAGTTTTTAGGACATCCCTTTGAAGCTATCTATATCTATAAAAGAGGATGTATGTATGTATGTATGTTGCCTATAGACTCCGAAACCGCTCGACAGATTGTAATGAAACTTTCAGGTATTATTAGGCATGATTCAAGGATTGTTCCTGTAAAGTTTGGTGCAAATCCGTTCAAAGGGCTCTGACCCAGAGGGCATAAAAGGGTGCAGTGTCAGGTTTTAGAAATTTATTTAACTACCCAAGCCAAGACCGAAGGCAGAGTGAGGCCGAGGGTGAGGCCAAAGGATGAGGAGGAGGATGAGGGAGGATGATGAGGAGGAGGATGAGGGAGGAGGAGGAGGAGGAGGGAGGAGGAGGAGGAGGAGGATGAGGGAGGGGAGGAGGAGGGAGGAGGAGGAGGAGGAGAAGGGAGGAGGAGGATACTATTGAACGTCTGCATAAAATGACAACGAATCCAGGGTCATTGTAGACACCAAAGGCAGAAACCAAAGGCTAAGCTTCCGTCCATCAAATCACCTCTTAATAACAGTTTAAAATTACGATCAATAAACAAATTTAATTTGGGCGCAGCAACGCTCGCGGGGGGGGGGGGGGGGGGGGGGGGGGGGGGGGGGGGAACGCTAGTATCTTATAAGCAAGGCTTCGTTAACAAGAGAGAGGCCCATTGGAATTGATCCAGTGGGTTGTAGGACGACCCAAGCATGAGAAAAAAAATAAATAATAATAATAAAAAAGATAACTGCGTACGAATCCGTTTGACTATTCTCAGACCGAATCCGTGGGGGAAAACCGAAGGTCTCTCTCTCTCTCTCTGTGCAAATTCTGTCGGCGCTGCCCAAGCCTCACAATTCTCAACCCGTTTTTGAGATTCTTTCTAATTCTTTCTATGTCAGTTCCCAATTTCATTCTAGTTGTGCTACAAACTCCGGAAATCTTTAATTCTGTGATAGAGGGAAAAAATGGAGAGAGGAGAGCCAAAAAATTCTATTTAAATCCTTTTTGAGGCATTCTGAAACGATTCCTGAAGTTTGTGCTTTTTCGTATATATATATATATATACACGTGTCATTTCAGACAATAACCATCCTTAGGATTGTGATAAAAATCCCGTTCTTTTAAAAAGTCCAGTCATGCAGCATGACCTCATGAGCGAATTTTTTAAGAAATCTTCGACATTTCAGTCGCTATTGATCGTGTAGAGAAATTTTAGTTTATGATTTTGATAGACAAACATGGAATCAAATTCTATCTACAGCATGGTTCTAGCCTTAAACAGCATGGTTCTAGGATTGGTTATACAGGGATGGTTCCATAAGAGTAGTTCAATCTGAATTTGGACAATGTTTCATGCAAATATTACCGATTTTTACAACTAGCGAACGGCATTATTTCGATTTTTGACTGATTTTTCAACAACTTTTCTTATAGGAAATTTTACGCTGATTCCGAATATACCACATGTTAGTATGCTGAAAAAATTATTTCGCACAACAAATCGCAAAAAAAAGGCTTTTTTGAAATTTTTGACTACATTTTTGAAAATTTCAACCCGAAGATGTAATCCGATCATGCTGGCCAACGAACTTGAACTTTCGTTTTGTGTCCTTAACATTTTAAAATTTGTTTGAAGTTTCTAGCACAATTCTACGGACAGTTAACGTCTGGAATGACACATACATACATACATACATACATACATATATACATACATATATACATACATACATACATAAAAAAATGCGTTAAACTTCAGAATATGATTCAGAATAGCCTGAAACGGATTTCTGCATAAAAATTTTTCAAAAATTCACATTCTACAAATTTTGAGGCGAGAGCAATAGCTTAATTTTCTTCAAAAATTCGCTAAAACGGCCAAAAATCGATAAATTTATAATTTTTAGCATAGTTTCAGGCAAAACAAAATATTCAACGATTAACTAGAACATTAAAAAAATATACAAACAATTATGCTGAATAACGTACTTAAATTTTATTAATATTTCCTGAAAAATCTATAAAAACTGGAAAGAACGTAAAAATCCGAAATCTTTTTACAGTCGCCAAATTTTATTTACCTAGTACGAGTTTTTTGCCATAAAATTGGTTTTAAACTATTTCTTTCTACTGAAATCGAACAAATTTCAATACAATTCAGCATTTTATAATACATAGATGATTTAAGAAAATTCGCTCATACGATCATGCAGCATAACTGGAAATTTTTTGTGAATTAAAACAGATTGAAAAGTATCCTCTTTGTGTAATTTGTGTGGCCTTAATTGCGGATTTTTATTATTCCGTTTGTATAATTTAATATCTAACAATATTGTTTTTTCTTTGTTGCAGGTATGTGACAAATATTGGGTGAGTTTTTCTATGTTTTGTTAGTAGGTTACTAATTGCGTCATTGACGCAATGCGATTCAATTCCGCGATATATAACAAGGTAGCGATAACAAGGAAGGGGGAGGTAACTTATTAGCATTACGAGGGTATCAATAATATACAACCTGGATATCACGATTTCAAGTGTATTAGGTACTTAAATTATTAAGAGGCGAGCTTACTCTCATACATCGATACAAATATTTACTACGTTCGCTTCTATATAGAAATGTCCAATTATTCAAATGCTATCGATATATTTTCCAATTTATCCCAATTCGCTTGGTTGAGTTTCGTAAACTTTATTGAGTCGTATGTAATATTGAATGAACCAAAATTAAATATGAAAAGCTGATTTTCCACAGATATTTATCATTCATTCGTTTTCTTATTCAACATTTCCGCTCTCCAGTATCTCATTTCCGAGGCACATCCCCTGGCAAGGATTCTACTGATGTTTGTCACTGTAACAACAGCAGGATTTGGCAAGGGAGAAGGGTTGCGCTCCATGATGAATACCGTAAATTTCAACTATTAGAAGTTTGATACTTAGCCGTCGGAGCCTGCCAGAGCCCTTTTTTCACCGGTCCCTCGTATATTTTCCGAAGAGCTTAATTAAAGGGCGGGAAAGGATACCTTCGTTCAATCTCAGGGCTACTGATAAGCCGCAATGGCCGCGATTTCACTCCGCAAATGGAAGAGATAATAAATTCCCCTGAATTCCGAATATTAGCATAATCCCGTTCTACAAAGTTTAATACTATTGCTGCGCTCAACCTTCTATGGGTCATTATTTTCTGGGAGGGCGCTTTTAGGGAGCTAGTTTAGGCAAAGGTAAATCGAAATCACAGTATTAGTAGAATATGGCAGGATTAAATGTCCTTTCTTTCTCTTTTTAGCAACCTGGTTGCGATCGTAATGCATGTAATGGATTCATTTTTGCAAAACCTTTACGCTTTCTCGGTGATTTATTCATTTATCGAAAAACTCAAGCAGAGACCAACTTACAAGGAAATTACAATGCAAATAGAAAGAAATACATGGGTCATTCTCCCATTTCGTGGGAAATTAGAGTTCTCGTTTACATTTTAAAAAAAAAAAAACAGTTTAAAATAGGTAACTTTTTCTTGTTAATCCTTTCTACTTAATCTACTGATCATGCTCAAGAAAATTTAGTTCATAGAAATTTGTTATCCAGGAGATTCATGTTTGAAATCATTTTAGTGAGGGAATTAGGCAACGAGTTAGGGAATTAGTTAACTGAACAATTCAACTCATAAAACGTTAAATTATCATATGAAATCACAAAATGAGTATTTGAGCTCTTAATTAAGATAAATCTAACCACCAGTATTGGTTAGAAGTTGGCATAATTACTTTGAAATGTATGGAATTTGAAAACTGTAAAAACTGGTGGCCAGGAACCGAATAGTTCCACGTGGCAATTCGAAGTTTTGGGGCAAGAACTTCGAGAGCATGAGATAGGAGATTAAAAACGCTGCAACTTATTTTACAGTTTTTTTTTTTTTTTTTTTTTTTTTTTTTTTTTTTTTTTTTTTTTTTTTTTTTTTTTTTTTTTTAAAGTTGCACTTCAACCAGAAAGGTCATTAGCGGCATTGAGCAAGGTCCCCAATGGGACACTGCAGGTGGCACGATTCCAACTAAGATGAGCCATGTTGCCATCCTTGACTAAAAAGGAGCGCCATCATGTATACTGGCATACCGGAGGGGGGGGGGGGATGAGGGGTACAGTGGTGATAACCACTGGAAAACCTTTGAAAAAGAAATGGACTGAAAAATACAATGATATGGGCAAGCCGGAATGTGGTGAAAGGCAGGAGATACGTCATTGATCAATCTGAGGAGCGCTCGCAGTGACCTGAATAAAGCCCTGGAGGGATAGGGGCCTTCACCAAGTCTTTGAGAAGCTTACTTTCACGAACCACATAATCCTTCACTGATTACCTTCCCCCTTTTCTTTCTTTTTCGCCGGTTTTCTCTCGGCTACAAGTTTTTTCTTCGCTCCTTTTCATCAATCTCAGGTAATAAGAAAGGCAGAATGTTAGGGACATTTTCAGAAGAAAAAAGTAGAATTTAAGCTCCTCTGTCTCCCCCCCCCACCTCTACATTATCTTCTCGAGGCAAAACTACAGGTATGTTTGATAAAAGGTACATAAATTGTAGAAACTATATGCCTACTCACTGGGAGATCAGGAACGACACTTTTATTGGCTTGTAGAGCCAACAAAAATAACTATACCACTGTCTCCTTTGTGCTTATATTCATTTTGTAATTTTTCCATCGCATTAGATCAACTATAACTGATTGTTTATTTTCCTTATGTAATTGGGTTCGCCCGTTTGATAAATAAATAAATAAGTAAATCCGTATTTCACTCAACCTTTGATTCGGAAGCCTCTATATTATGTTTCGAAGCGCTAGCGAGCCTTTTTGGTGGTGGTTAATTGCGACATAATTTCCATAATAGGTTTTTATTTTTAATTAACGTTTTTATTTAACCAATTTTTAATGTATAGGTATTTTCGTCCATATAGAGCTAAGTGCGGTATACAGGTTTATGGTTGCGTCCATCCTAAGAACTCTATTTCCCAGGAGCGCCAGAAGAAGAAGCAGTTTTCTCTTATTCTCTGGAAAAGAATTAAAAGAAACAATTTGTACTTTGTAAAACTAAAGAAGTAAATCAGTGCACACGAAGTGAGTCATATGATAGCGCATTTTCTTGTAAGGAGATCCGCGTGAAATACTCCCTTCAGCCTCCCTCTCAAATTTCAGCTTCCTGCATCGAATAGGAGACAAAATCGCTTTGGAGTTCACTCCGCGGATCAATGACCTCTCATGCGTCAGCGGCCCCTGACACATCTTTATCCTCGCCATGTTACAGATTAAAACCATACCAAGTTTCATCAAAATTGGACATCGGGAAGTGGCATTTAAAACGTCTTTGACAGACTTACATACATCAACTGCCAAAGTAAACACAATAGCTCATTTTCCCTTTTTCAAAAGAAAATGCTCTAAGAACCAGACTAGAGCGCATACCTCTATAAAAATAGCTGCAGAAGTCTGCCCAAGGCTACTGGTGAGAATACTATTGAGGGTTCATGCCTTAGAGAAGTAATCTTCAGTAATATATGGAAAAAGCTCGCCATCTGGAAAAAGATAAGGAAGACCCGAGCTTTTAGTCTTCTTGGGAGCCTCTATGTATGCTGGATAAGGCAGAAACAGGTTATGAGAAGCTTCTTCTGCTTGGACACAGAGCAAACAAGAGAGGGCTTACCTAAGTAAATATTAATGTTATTTCGGACCTTTACATACCTTTACACCCTCAATGCTGAAGATGTATTTACCGAAAACTTTTATTTTGGCTTTTTTTTAACCTGAAACACGTTAGTCAAAACACCGTGCATCGACATCGGTGCAAGATAACTGAAATGTGTGATGAATGATTGTGCAATATTATACGCACCTAAACTCCTACAGGGGTTGAATGATTTAGTTTCGTTGGCACCATCCTTCAACTAGTAACCAGTGGCGGCTCCTTCCCTGAAACTTAGGGGGTGAACAGAGAGCAACAGGGGCTATTGCGAAGAGGACAGAAGAGGTGCTTTTCTTAGCCAAAGAGAATTACAACCATATGCGGTTGGGGTAAATATTGGTAACTTTCTCATCTTCAAATAAGAAGTGATACTAAATACGTACAATAGACACGAAAAGTTTTCTCTAATGGAAAACAGAAATTGTGAAATACTTAATCCCTGAAAACCAATCTACCTTTTAATAATATTCGGCGTTGAACTTACAGCAGGATTTTTTGTTTTCATTGTCTGCTGCAGTCAAGGCAGTGATGGCAAGGGGCGGCCAATGTCACAACATTGCACTTTTCTTCCAATGACAAACAGGAATAATATTGTTTGATGAACTGCACTAAATTATTCATCTTACTTGCACTCATAACACTTTGAAAACTCGTGAACAGGAAACAAGAAAGAAGAAAACTCATGAAGGAAAACAAGAAAAATTAAGCTGTTGCTGTAACAAAGACTGGCGACTGGGCGATAAACAAAATACTAAGTATGAAAAGGAAAGGACAAAAAACTCTAATTAGCTTTTGATAAGAAATAATGCATTGCAGCCTTCTTGCGGCGGAGCAAGGAACTAAGCCTGCTCCTTCTCGGACATTTTGCGCTCTCTGATTGGTCAATCTCACATGCCCGCCTCAATTCAAACTGAAAATCCTCCTTACGGAGATATGCGGTCAAGTCTCAGGTGGAGCAACAACGACAATCTGATTGGTCAGGTTGGGTGAGCTTCCCCCTTCAGCCCCTCCCTACCGCAACCTTCTCTGTTTCGCGGGTAGATTTAGATTTCCCGTCTTCTATCACTAGCCAACATCAAATGAGAGTGGAGAAATTTTGAAACATTATTATTATTTTGGTTTGACTGGGGGTGCACATGCGCCTATCAGTAGCCGCCCCTGCTAGTAACTGTTGAAAATAATTCCAGAGATGTAATAGGATTTGATGTTGAGAATCACAAGGAATATAATTCGATAGATGTCATTGGTAATCCGTCAGAGGAGCCATAGTTGCCCTGAGGTGCAGGCGCCAACCAGAGCCGGCATTTGCTGTGTTGATGTGCTGCAGGCGTTTGGTTGATGGAATGAAAACACCGTCTGCTCCCATCACACGGACTGAATCCCGTTCGGATCAATCACTACACCGTATAACACTCATACATAATTATTGCATGTACTAACTCAATGTAACAGAGGAGGATCCAGAGTGCGCTCGCAGGCAGCGGACCTTGGTAAAAAACTTATTACTAATTTTTCTTCAATTCAAACTGCAGCAGTCATTCTAACGGGCATTCCCGTAGAATATTATTGATGTTGCTGAATTAGTCCGACGGCCGATATTGACATTTCCATCGACAAGTCATCAACAGATTTGGTGAACAAAGGACTAGGATTGAATTTATGGTTTAAGGTATGATTACTCTCAAGAAGAATCTGAATATTAAAATATTTACTACAATGTAAAATTTGTATTAAATATTAGAACCTACATATGCTTCAGTAGTAAAATATTGTACCTACTTATTTATTATTAAATGATTCCCTCCATATATCAGACATTAAAAAATGTTATTTGGTTAGCGTTTATTTTCTTCAACTTCTATTTCGTATAAGCAATGTTTTAGTGTGTCTGAGCTCTTTCTAGATTTTACTCTATTTACTTGATAAAACTACTTGCAGAACTCATAAAATTTTTATAACACGAAAATAGCTCCAAACATTTTGAAAACATTTGTTTTTCACAATTTATTCTTGTTAATCCGTTTTGATGCACTTTGAAACAATTCCAATAATTTTTCTTATTTTAATTTATTTTTTAAATGTAAGTGTATATACTCGTATATATGTGATGTGCGTCTTCCCAGACAACACTCCTCAGGACAGAGATAAGAATCCCGTTTTTGCTTCACAAAATCAGACATTCGAAAAGAAAGGACAGCACTTTTTGAGCACATTGATTTTGAAATAAAAGTTCAAAAAATGTGCTAGGAAAATATCTCAAAATGCAAAAAACCACTAAAACTCGTCGAATTTGTATTGTTAACAGAATCCTATTCGGATTAGGTTTATCAACCTTCATGAACTAGAAAATTAAAAAATTTATAAACACGATTATGCTAAAAAAGTTCTTAAATCTCATTATTACTAATGTGCTAAAAGTATCGAAAAAAAAAAAAAAACTGCATGAAAACTTGAAAACTGAAATTTCAAAATCTCTTTTTGAATAGCAGATCATTATTTACAAAAACTTTGTTTGCCATGAAATTAATTGTTAACATGTTCATTGCTCTCTAAATGTTTAAATTTCAAAACAATACAACATAAAAATACGACAGTTCAAAAAATTCGCTCATATGAGTTGTAGGACTATAACTTCATTGTTTACAAACAAGAAGCAGGAATACATATTTCGACTGTTGCCAGTAAAAATCATTGTCGCAGTGGCAGTATACCTAGATTGTTCACATGTATCTAACAACATGGTTAGAGTACCTACTTATCGGGTTACACAATCGAAGTACTTACTAAAACGATCTAGTACTCGGAATATCGTCTAATATCTGGGAAAGATACTGTCTGGAAATCGAGCAAAACGTCACACTCATATTGTAGACATGAAAAATATATGCGTTGTGTATTAAAATTGCGCTATGTGAGTCTAGCGTGCGAAATTGAAATAATATTTGACTTTGAATGGACCTAAACTTGTGTGTGATCATAAATATATTTTAGAACCTTGACTAAATTTGTTACCCCAGTAAGGTTTTAAACTTGGAAATTCGCAACCTACAACTCCCAACTGAGGCCCTCTGAATGCTACAGTAGTTGCCTGATGCTCCCCTTTAGTACTCCCCCAAGCCCAGACTTAGCCCTAAATTTTCCTTCCCATTTCCACAGACTGAGGACCGTCTGCAGGCTAAGACTTACACATCGTTGTTGTGGTTACAAATTTGTGATTTTTGCCAGCTCATATGAAATGTTGTCATTACTAAAGCATAGATAAAAATTAATACAGAACAATATAATTATATTGTGGTCGTCATCGTAGTAGTGTTTGGTTGAAGTGGGGAAGCAGGGCACATATTCTTAGACATAATTTTAACAAAATGGAAATTCCAATTTCTTCCCTTTCCTGTCGTCCAATCCTCACTTTCACCCATGGGAACATGCATCTGGAGTATGGATTATAACTCAGGGTGAACTTCTACTTGAATCCCAAGCAGAACGTCGTACAATTCAAAAATTTTGAAAGTTATGGTCTTAATTTATTGAAATATTTATTGTTAAATGCCTCGTCCATGTACACTTTTGAGCAGGAAACCAAGCAATTTATATTAAAGAGAAGCAGGCCTATATCCCCTCCATTTTTGTTAACCTATACAGCTTGTAATGAACTACTCATTTCATATCTATTTTACGTTCTGATTGTGACATTTCATCCCCTATACGTTACTCAACAATATCCACAGGCTTGAGTTGAGTTTTCCTTTGATGATGCAAATCTCACGTCAGATGAGAAACTATGGGAACGACGTTAAAGACCAAAGACGGAGATTTCGAGAGATCCACGCACACATCAACGCTTCACTCTCTATTTATAGGCCCCTTCGCTCGTATAGACGGTTTCAAGAGGATGAAAGCTTTCCCACGTGGCATCGGAGTTCACGGGAGTTTTCCCCTTTTACAAAAAGGGTTTACTGCCTGAAAGCCCCGATGATTCCCCGGCTCTCGCCTTTTCAATGGTTTCGGAAACGCTCAGAACCCGTCCAGATGATCCTTGTGATGAAGGCACGACCCAGAATTATTACTACCCCAACAAGTAAACACGTTGAAACACCGTCTTCCCCTCTGGCTGTTAAGATGAAGTATTCATTTCCTTTAATATAATAATATGAATCGTATGATGTTTATAATGAGTTGCCATTCGCACGGTAGGTTCATTTATATGTCTTCATTCGGCTTGACTGTAGAAACGAATATTTTTGATGTTGAAGTGACCTCAGTTGAACTTGAGTAGTCCATTTTCTGAACAAGTTTCGTTTTGTTTTTTAGATTCTATCAACATTGGGAGAGGCTCAATACTAAACTCGCTAGTACTAATCTCCGGGCTCCTCACTCAACTTATGATATGTTCCTTTGCACTGAAAGCTGGATCATTAGGTCTTTCACCGAACGATAAATTTAGGGAAGAATGTTTTTAGGCTCATGTTCCTGGCCGTTAGGGCCATTCAAATAGGCTTAAAGGCCTTTTAGTGAAGTTTTCATAGAAATTGAAGCAATTGCAATGATTCCACAATTTTTTAAATAACGATTTTCCAAACTGTTCACCATAGAAATCTGTTTCGGGGAATTATGAAACAACCCGTGGATTGTGGCGCTTTTTCATAAATATGTATGTTTTATTCCAGATGAAGTCTTCTTAGGATTGAGATTAATAATCCGTTGTATCGCCAAAAAGTCAATCATTCTAAGAGAAAGGATGAGCTCGTTGTCCAGCACTATGTGAGCAGAATAGTTTGGTCGAATTTCGAAACACCAAAAGTGGCTAAAAATCGTAAGGACGATTGAACAACACAGAGTGATTCAAAATCCTTATCTAGCTAGACAAAATTAAATATCCTCGTCACAAGATAAAGAAAACTTGTTCTGGGGGTTTTCGATTCTGAAAGTCGATTTCCAGGGTCAGTTTTTGAGATATACACGTTAGAGATGTAGAAAAATCATTTAATCCCCAACTTTTCAAAAAAAAAAAAAAATAAAAATAAAAAAAATAAAATAATAAATAAATAAATAATAATAATAAATAAATAAAAAACAGTTATTTATGAAGGATATTTAACGCTAAACAAATCTTCAGCCTTCATACGTTACAATTTAAAAAAAACTTGGTTCTTTTAAATTCTGAGATAACTAAGTCAGGTGGATAGTAGAGCAATCATTAATGTAAGCTAGATGCAAATAAGCGTTAAGTGAGACCTACCACAGCTCAGGTACCTAACTAGTTTTATATATGTAAACTTAAAATCTTTGACGGCCCTTCCATGAGAAATTACTTTGCTACGCCACTGCCTAGTAATTCACAATGGTGCTTACGTATTGAATTTTTTAAATGACGTGTAAGCAAACAATATATTTTGTTATTAAAAATGTAAACAATCCAGTTCCCTTAGCTACTGATTTATGATGTTAATAATTATGTTGGTGAGGTGGCATCAGTGTTGTGCATAATCTTATCGTCGAATACGATTGTAATCGCGATAATTATTCGTTGATTCTGAGTCAACTGCGATTATATTCGTATCCGTGTAATCGTATTCGTCTGTCGGCGATTACACGAATACAACCCGTAAAAATGCGTCACGGTCGTCAATTTCTAGGGCGTCCCTCCTATAATACGCTAAGCCTTGCTAATATTACCTGGCTTCAGAGGGACGTCCTAAAAAAGAAATCCACGATTGAAGCCCAGCCTATTTGTCTCAAATCTATTTCAATAGGACGTCCCTCTGAAGGTAAGCAAGGCTTCGCATATTTCCGCATATTATAGGAGTGTCGCCCTATTGAAATTCACGACCGTGACGCATTTTTATGGGTTGTATTCGTGTAATCGGCGACAGACGAATACGATTACACGAATACGAATATATTTTCAGTTGATTCAGAATCAACGAATAACTATCGCGATTACAATCGAATTCGTATTCGACGATAAGATTATGCCCAACACTGGGTGGCATCTACCACACAAATAAATGTCTGAATCCAAGGAAGTATCAAACCGTTACGTTTGTAGAGGGACTCCAATGGTAAAAGCTGTTCATTTTTTCTCATTTTATTTATCCAAACATAAATCAGGATGAGCAGACTTGTAAGGAGCTCGTGTTCGCCACAACGGAGAAGACGTTTGGATCTGTTAGGAGAGCCTGCTCATTGAGCAGTGATAAATAGCCCCGAGTCTTTCCCTTCAGCTTGAGATTGCGATGGGGAAAGTCGCCGGGGTGGTCCAATACTCTCGCTAAAATATAAAGTGGATCGAAAGGCTTTGTAGCACGATATAAAGAATGTACACCTCCCAACCCCCCACTCGCCCTTTCCAAAATATATAAAATAAACTATCCCCTGCTCTCTAACCTTACCCGAGGCCATTATAGCGTAAATTCGTTACCTCTATGATTGGGAATTAAGGGTGAGAAAAGTTCCAGTCATGTAGAATGGACGTATGAGCGACTGTTTGTAAATTAATACGATAATAGTTACCTATGTTTAACATTTGGAGCGAAAGTTACCTTTAGATAGCGGATGCATTGTTTTCACTTGCGGGAAATGAAAAAAATTTGTCTCCAAAATCAAAATATCCACTCGCAAAACGGAAGTTAGTGAAAAAACGTCTATTTCCACAAAAAATAAAGAGTTACAATGTTAAATCGCAACAAAAAATAACTGAAGGCACATTAGAAAGGACACAGCTTTTATAGTCACAGGTGAAGGGAGATTAAATCCCATTGGTCAAGAGGAAGGAAAGGGGGCAGGAGGTACAACCAATTAAGTGTAAGCAAAGTGAAGGGGGATTATAGCTAATCAGATGAAGTGAAAGGAGCTGCAGAGCACGAAAAGTGAGCTAGTACAAGATGGAGAGGAGTGAGATAAAGATAAAATCCGGACAGAGTTGGAAAGCAAATTAAACAACTCATTTAAAAATTGATTTCCATGCTCGCGGCACAAATGTATTGCCTATATGAATTCTCTATATGTTCTAATAAATAGTATTTTCTTCGATTTAAATAATTTTCGTTTAGTAAATAAATTAACGAATTATGATTATGTGACGCTTTGAATACATTTTTGTGCACCTATGATTTCAAACAGTAGGTGCCTTTATTCGTTCTTATACGATAATAGTGAACGTATCACATGTAGCCAAAAAATCGAATAATTACTAACGATAGAACCTATGAAAATCAGACTTTTTTTTTGTGTGTGAAAAAAACGCATTTATTTAGATAGGTATTGCAATACAAGAAAAAGTTACACAAATCAGGAAATGCTACTCCCCACTATAAGTCGTAGACTTGTGCTGTGGGGAGTAGTAATACATAATCAGCACACTCATTCAATACCTTATTCAATAATCATCTTGTAAGTAAATATAGGTAAATTAGAATCAATAGGTATACATCGGGTAAATCAGAATACATAGGAATTATTCAGTTACCATCTCAAAGTTTTAATATTATCTAATGGTTCTCAGATTGCCTCATTATTATATGTTAAGTCATTACAAGTTCTTGTTTTTCACTCATCTAAAAATTTCAGGTGGCCACCCTAACCACCCCCCCCACATTGGCCACCCTTTCTGAGAAAACCGGACATTTGTCGTTCAAAGGTTCTTTAAATTTTCGTCCGGACAGGTTGGTGAAAAACCGGACTGTCCGGGCCAAAACCGGACACCTGGCAACTCTGTTCTGCAGCCCCATAGCTTCCTTCTGGCCTTCGCCCACTGGCCTCAGTTTTGAAGTAACATTTAGAGGGAGGATCCCAACCACAGCTCGAAAATTTAATGAAAAATGATTTGTCTCATTTATATTCCTTCTTTGCAACCATTTTGAGGGGGATAAACCCTTTTGCTTCCGAATCTTCAATTTTAGTTTATTATTTCAAGGAAAAAAAAAAAAAAAAAAAAAAAAAAAAAAAAAAAAAAAAAAAAAACGGCGCTCCGCGCCTCGCCAGGGGGCAAGCCCCCTGGACCCCCGGTTACAAATTATTTACATACTTCGGACGAAATTATTGAAACACAGAATGTGTTTGCGTTGTCGCGCAACCAAGTGACAACCAAACAAGCGTCATTGTTTACTATTCATTTATAACATCAATTTATATAGTTATAGTATGAAACTACGAAAATTGCGTTGTCGCGCAACCAAGTGACAACCAAACAAGCGTCATTGTTTACTATTCATTTATAACATCAATTTATATAGTTATAGTATGAAACTACGAAAAAAAAAATACGAAATAAATTCGTGATAAATCAAGAGCTTTCCAACGAATGGTGAACGATTTCTGTGCGATTAAAATGGCGGAAATTCCATTTCCCTACCAACGGCTCGGTTGTACGTGAAAATCATCCGTCACACATTTCGTTCCCATCCCGCGTTCCATTTTCGGCTAGTTAGTCCATGGCTAAAACACATTCTGTGTTAAAATCGTCCCCCCCCCCCCCTTCATTAAAATTTGACGATTTACCTATGTTTCAAGACACGTAGATTCCAAAAATTTGAATTGAATCTCTATTCTATTTCTACAAATATTCACTAATAATCTTTGTTAGTGAATGTTGCAGTTCATCTTCTTCGAATATTTTGCGCCATGGAACAGACTAAGTGTTATTGCACACACACCGATTTTGGACGGCCGGTTTTATTCTGGCCGAATTCCAATAGTGAACCATTGGATGGAACGGGACTTGGCACACACGCCGACCGTAAAATAATACCGGTAAAATATCGGGGAGCAGCCGGCCACTGCCACTGCAGACCGCCGGTACCAGGAAGACCCGACCCCACAGTGGCGTACATAACTAAATACACGCTTGCACATTACCTATTATTTACCGACCGATTTCAGCAGTTCTACTAGTAACTACGCATCTTCTATTCCATTCGAGTGCTCTCGTGATATGGGACTAGTTTTGTGATTTCGGACTACCAATTCATTTATTTATTTATTTTTTTCTTCTTCTCATGGAGTTCGTCGAAAAATTCAATTGACATTCTAAAGAAGTTGAAAAACTTGGAACCATCACGCCTCAGTTCTTCAAAAAGAGTGTAGAATGTTCCACTGTGTTCCCTTCTTTGATTGATAGGATGAATCCACCACTTGCGCATAATCCTACGGCGCTTAATGTGGCGATACAATAACCACATAGCAATTACACGTTTAGGATTCATTGTTGTTCAAGAATCTCGCGTCACGAACACCAAGCAACTGATTGTTTTGACGATAAAAATCCAATGTGTTTGCAATCACCTGCTACCGATAAAATATCGGCCGATTTTTTACCGACCGTCCAAAATCGGTGTGTGTGCAACTGACCTAATAGTAGAACCAACAGTACATATCATCAATCACGCGTTACGGTATCATTCAATATCTCTGTAAAATTGAGTATAGACTCGCCAAGTCCCATCAGGCTATCAGAGGGTACCATTCGTATAATCCACTAGAAACGGAAAGTGCCTCGGGAATTTCTCCCGCCGCCCACCGCGGCAAAGTCGGGGAGCAAAGTAAGCAAGAAACTCCCAACTGATCTTTTAGTGGCAAGTTTCTCGCATCTAAGCTCCCCCTCCCCCGTCCCTTACCGTTTTTCCGTCGATAAAGTGGGGAGATGATCCACAAGACAAACCTTTATTGATACGGAGTAAAAGTAAACAAGGCGAGGAAGGGGTACCCACTTTTGAGTCCCCCCCCCCCCCCTGCTCCTTCCTTATACAACTTGGCCCAAAGTTCACCTCTTTTGTAATTCTATAACTTTTCCGCGCCTCTAGGCGGAGAAGGTAGCACTGGTTTCTATTAAATTCTCTGAAAGATGGTGGGAGAAACGTTTGGGATTACCCGAATTATTCGGGCTCTGCTCCTGTTAGTTCGCGAACTGTTCTGCAGTTCGCGAACTTACGGAGCATCTAATTCAGCGAATCCAGTTTTCATGTTGGAGAGTTTTTGTACTTGTCGTATTCAAATTTTTCGTAAACACGAAAACAAGCAGTTAGAGCGAGCACGATGACCGCTAACCTTTTTTGCATTGATTTCTCGTAGCGTTTTTGTAAGCCCGAGAGAAACAGAACTCTTAGGCCCAATTCACACAGAACGGGCGCGTGGCGAAGACGTGGCGCCGATCTTTGTCACTTCCGTGTTTTTCCATGTAAACAAATGGCTCAATGTAAACAGAACGGACGTCTCGCAGGCAGCCGTCCTTTCACCCCTGCCACGTCCGTTCGCCGTCTCTCGTGGCGTTCGAGAATGGTCGCGGCAGTTCCGTGCAACTCGTCACTTCACTAAAAATGCGAGATAATGTTGGATTCAACATTTAATTTTGCGAAGAAGTTGGGAAGAATCCGTGTTTATTTGATTACAATTGTGCGGATTATTGCAACACGAACGCCCAAGACCAGGCCTGGCAGAAAATTGTGCCTGAAAAACCGTTCTGGGTATATATTCAGCTCACGCATAACATCAAATGTTCCACCGGTTCTCCTCTTCTTCAGCCACAATGGACGAACCCAATATCTCCTCTTTTTTTTGGTTCAGATCAGCCAAATCCAGCACATCTTGATCATCTTCGTCACTGCTTGATGAAAAATCCATGAACTTTTGATTACTGACGTCCTTTCTCGCCACCATCCCGCCCCTTCTGTATGCATTGCATGGGTCACTTCACCGCCACGTCCGTGCCTGGTCAGTGCCACGTCTTTGCCACACGCCCGTCCTGTGTGAGTTGGCCCTTATAGTGAAGTTAACGTGACTCTTGTAGTGAGTCACTGCTTAAAACTCGCTGTGGACAATTTTCAAAATTTAACGTGAAATAAGAAATAGCGACCACTTACCTCTAAATCATACAAAATAGATTCAGCCATGATTAACACAAATCTTTAAAACATGTAAAATAAATCTTGAAAGCTCATATCCTGAAACGAAATCTTGAGATGAAAATGCTGAAATCGTCGCCTTAAAACGTCGAAAGCACGAAAAAATTGCCGCTAATGACCCATCTGGTTGAGGTGCGGAGAAAAAACAAGAACAAAAGACAAAATACAAAGGTTAAACCAACAACAAAAGACAGCACGAAAGCTGTAAAAGTCAGGCAATTTTGTCGGGTGTGTCCATCCTGACGTGTGTATGTGTGTACCAAAAGAAAAAAAAAAAATATTCCATACCAACTGCGTTGTGGTTGCTATGTTAAGCTGTATTTTATCGCGGTCACAATAGGCTGTTTAGGAGCTGCTACTTACCAGCCGTTGGTAAATATCGCCATCAGCCAGCGGATCTGAATGGTTCACATTATGCTACTAACTAGCCGCTAGTACAGTTTTAACAGCAGTTGATGACTTGAAAACATTGTGTGTGTGTTGTGTGCAACATGTCATCTATTGGTGTAAGTCGTGAACTCCTTATATGCTGAGTCTTTGGCATTTCTGTTAATATAGTCTGCAGACGAAGCGTCCCACAGGCAAGGATAATTTCAAAATATATCTAGGAAAGTACTTACGTCTTTACCCGACCACTTGTTACTGTCGGCCATATTCACTGTTAATTAACAGAAAAAAATTGATAGAAAATACAGTTAACGAAACCAACACTGCTTGCATAAAACAAACTAGACACGATGTGTTAATTCACCAGCCGCTTGTGAGCTACTAGGGGTTCACATTGGCTGGCTAGCGCCAGCAAGGAGGTCACGTGACTGCCAGCGGTGGGTAGGCAGCGCTAAAAAGTTGAACATGTTCAACTTCCGATTCTGGCTAGTAAACACCAGCCCGCTGGCATTCACCAGCCGCTTGTTCTGGGTCAGACTAGGCTGCTTGGTGGCAATATTACAATTGGCTAGTTAATAGCGGCTGCCAAACAGCCTAGTGTGACCGCGGCTTTAGGGTTATCGTGGAGAAAGATCGTGTTGTCGTCTTGTAATTACGATTTCGAAAAAACTGAGCACGAGAAAAGCTGACTCTTCTCGTTCCGGAAAGCGTTTCCACGTAACGAAAACCTCTTCTCGTTTCGGAGAGGCTATTTTTGTGTACGAGAAAATGAATACGAGAAGTACAAAAACCCTCTTAAATAGCTTTGTTCCAACAAGGACGAAAGGGGGACCCTAGATGAGCTCAGAGTTCGAAATTGCGTTCCAACAAGTTTAAGGGGCTGAGAGCTCTGTGTTCCAACAGACCTTAAAGCGCCCCCAAAGCTTAGGGTCCTCCAAGCAGCACCACACTTTTGACGGGGTCCCATCGAGAGCATCGAGCCCTACGCATGCGCATTTTGAAATAACCTGCTACCCTTGGGTGAAGCTGTTTTCACCTTCTCTACTATGTTTATTATCTCTCTTTCAATATTTCCCGTTTATAATTTTCAAATTTTGTCCCTCTTTTCGGAGTATGGGTGCGATTTTTTTTTTTTTTTTTTTTGCCAATTCTGATTTGAAAGACTTCTTGTACGATGGGTACTTTTTTCGGGTTCTTCTGATTATGAAGACGAGGTGCTGCTACAAGATCGGAAGCGCGGATCGGACTACGACAGCGTTGTAAACAATTACAACGAAAGTGAATTTTCGGAACGCTTCCGTGTCAATCGCCGTATTTCAAATGTTTTAGCTGCGAGGCTCGAAACTTCTCCGTACTATCGAATCCATTGAGGGAAGTACGGGGAACTGAGCTCCTATAAACAGACCAGCACGTCAATCTTCAACCTCCGTTAACGCGATTTGAACTCTCGGGTGAGCTCCGAAGTGTTCCAACGAACACGAAAGTGGGCGACCTTAGAGCTAACCCCACGGCAACTTTGGAGGAGCCCCGGGGGTCGCTCTCGAAACGTTGTTGGAACAAAGCTATATCGTCAGATTGAGCTGGGGCTTTTGATGTGTCTTATGTATGTATATAATCGTTTGAGAAGCTTTCTTCCTATAAGACTATGATTGTTTTTCCTGACTAGTGTAATGAAAAAAAAAAAAAAAAAAAAACGGACGGTAGACCTACGGTTCTACATTCATTTAATTTAATAATGATTAATTTCACACATTATTAGTTCATTATGGTTACTTAGCAATATTAGTTTATAACTGAGCGTAATAAATCAGCTTTCTTTGACACTACAGAGGCTTAGGGATTATGAGATGCTGTGATAAAATGACACCATTCCAAAAAGTGGCTAACGATTTTCCTGCTATGAAAACTAAGGGAGTTACACTTCCCTAGTAACGCATTGGTTGTACGTGAAAATCAATAGAAAACCCCACCGTGACGTGACGCTCGTGACGTGACGAAAACAAATGGAAACGTCCTGTTGATAATTATTAAATGATAAAAGTGGTATGAATGACCAATCTAGTCGTTTTGTAATAAGGCTTTATTTCACCTCAAGCTTCCGGCGCATGACATAGTATTTTTCTGTTTGTTAATTATGACTATTCTCTTAAATGAATAATGTGAGCCGATCCTAATCGGTGAACATTCTTCTATTTGCTTTCCATATTAAGGGAGGAACACAAACAGGAAATATGAACGTCAACATGAGTGTGAATCAAATCTGGCGAAAACCTTGTCCCATGTCGTTTTACCATTCACATGCGTGTTGACGATTTAGCCCCTCTCAACATCCCTTTGGAGCACAAACTACCAGTCCTACAATGCTCTAGGTGGTCTCATTTGATTCATTTAACTGAGTTTCATAAATATTGAAAAATACAGAAAGAGAACTATAAAGAAACTAACTAGCCGTGGAAAACTGCGAAAACTGTAGCTCTCCAATACTGTATCGCTCTTTGGGCTATGTCATCGATTTCAGTTGTAATAGAGAAATGCGAATTCACAGAATTTTAGATGAATCCTCGAGAATGTGTGGAAAATAAAGGGTCACGGCAGTGCGCTGGTTTCCGTTTAATCTAGGTTCAGATTGATAAAATTACACCCGCCCAGAGAATTGCTGAGCTATTTTGCCCAAGTAGCTGTGAGGTAGAGGCCAGGGTATTGGAATTTGCCGGTTATTTTTTAACATGTTAATATCCAGCTGCTCCAACTCTCGTTGCCATGAATATTTGAAAAATTACTAATATAATCGCTACTAATTATTACTCAAAGGTTTAAATCCAACGCAGGATCACGGGTCTATAATTATTAAACGTTGCATAGGTACTTTACATTATGAAAATATAATTGAATTAATGTGCATACCTATCAACGAGAAATTTGACGATAAATATCGCCAGAAGATCAAGTTGGCGTTATAACGATTCCAGACGCACTAAACTGCGTCAGTATTGTTCGATGGTCAGCCAGTGGAGGAAATATTGTATCAGACGGCCAAACAGTGGCTGGAATGCAACCTAAAGCACCGAAGTTTGTCAAATTTCACTCAAATTAAGCGGAAAGGTCTGAATACTGTTTACACAAGGAAGGTTCACTAATAAATAGCATATTGCATCTTGAATGAAAGAAACATTGCCGGAAGATCAGAGAGGTGCTACAGTGTGTCCAAATGCATCAAAGTACTCCTAAATTACATATACCTTAATCGGAAATGTTCGAATAAATTACTTCTGTACTGTTATGAGTATACGGCTGGAAGTTTCTGTTTGGTAGTACAATATGAGGCATAGCACGCAGTTTGTCTTTCTCTAACTAACTACATTGCAGTTTGTTCAGTGAACTCTAAGGTCGCCATTGTGGCTAAAAAAGTACGCAACAATTTTTCAATCGTAGTTTTGCGAGTTGCATAAGCATTGATTATTAGTGAACCCCAAAATGACGATAGTTTCACGTGTTTTATGTGTATTTTACGAGTGTATCAACAGCTTCAATAATTCGTGCATGTAGTATGTATTTCGTTGAGTCTGTTGTGCCGTGTTTGTTTACAAGTTTGTGAGTTCACTATCCATTGTCATGGAAGGTGAATGTTTGAACCCGTTGATTTTCGATGAAAATTTGGGCCGTAACTGGAGGAAATTGATTCAAAAGTTCAACAGTTACATGGTTGCGCCTGCTAAAGGCTTAGAAATTAAAAACAGAGGATAGATTTGTTTTTTAATTTATTGAGGACGAAGGACCTGATGTGTATAATAACTTTACGCTACACCAAGCCACAACATTGGGTTCAACCATAACTTTTATGTGGGTGCCGAGCCATGTGGGCATTCATGGCAATGAGTGTGTAGATGCCCTTGCAAGGAGAGTCATTGGTGATAACTCCATTTATATGTTGCCTATACTCATTGAGGATCAAATCTCCTACATGCAACATCAATCTGGCATAACCAATGGCAGGGTGAGGTCACACTGGTCTGCGTGGTGTCCTTCAGGACTTGTGCCTGGTGGGCCCTTTCGTAACCCAACTTCCAAGGAGGGATCGAATAGTGGTCAACCGGGTTGCCACTGGCCATACCCGTCTTTCTCACAGACACCTACTTAGTGCAGAAGCTCGAGATGTTGTGTGTGGAAAGTGTGGGGGTGATATGTCCATCCGCCACTTTCTGGAGGTCTGTCCAGCCCTTGTGGACCTCCGAGTCCAGCATCAGCCCCCTCAGTGGATTGGAAATTCCATAGCGGAATATAGTCAATCAAGATGTAGGTAACGTAAAACTTCGAAATCGGTCTTTAGGAAACGGGGAAAATTATGGTTGAAGTAATTTACGTTAACGCGTACCAGCAAGGAGTAATGATTTGAGAAAAATGAATTTTTAGGGAAGATCTACAGCCTAACCCGCACATTCCCAGAAAATGTAATAGAAATCTGATTGAAAAAAATGAATTGACCTTGTTCCTGGAATTTCACTTTCGCGCAGGCTTAGGAGCCACTAATGATGTAATGATGTCAGATTTAGTCACTCTTGATAAGAAAGTGAATATTTAGTCTTACAACCCTCTCTTTAGGTTATACTTCATGGAACATTGAAATTAAATAGTCTTCTTGGTGTTGACAATCATGGACCTGGATCACTACACTTTTGTAATAAATACCCGATTAATTGAGGTCAGGAGTAGATTTCGTAGGGAGTGCTGGGTCCCGTGAAGGGGCCAAATGGGAAACAAATATCCAATCTCGGGGTACGTGGTTTCCCTGGATGAGAGGAGAGAGGATGCTGGAAATCTCCCCCATCAGAGCACGAGGTCCCGTTGGGAGTAAGCAAGAATGCTAATATTTCAAGACCCTGTGGAGTGCCAGCAAAGATGAAGGTAGGTAGGTGGATTTGGGAGGTAAAAGTGAAGAAGTCAAAATTTTGCATGAGACTGGTGATTATAGCTTATGAGACAGCCTTTTTAAAAGCCATCTCCCAGCTGGGCGCCCACACCATTTATCGGTCGGTAGCTACGACCCTTTACTAATTCGTCAAATCCTTATATTATATAATTTCGTAATGTCCGTCGAAATTGCTAAGCACTCCGTGGTCAGATTTTTGCGTTAAACGGCTCTTTCGAACTAGCTCAACGCCAGCATTCAAGGAAAATTTTCCCCGTTTATTTCAACGCTCGTCTTGGTTGTGTTCCGGGCGATCCTTAATCACGAGCGTGATTAAGTGACACCTAATGACACAGAATTGACAATCCACAAAATCCAGAATTGACACACCAGACTGGGACCATCAACCTTATCCAATGGGGGAAACCGTTTGCCTTCAAAACGGATGACATTGTGGCCGCTCACCACATAACAATAAAAAATTACAAAAATACCTTCGAAGTGCTAATTGGACACGACAACACACTAGGCGACTAGGCATTAATCCGGATAACGAACAAGCGACGGTATTGACGTAATCTCATACTCACAGCTCAACACCACTTCATCTTCCACAACTACATAACAACTAACCATCAACGATGTACAAAATGACCTACAGTAGGTATACAAAAGCCCAGCTGGAAGCACTGACAAGAAAACGTCGAAGAATTTAGATAGAACTTCAAAACCATCTCACTTCGACCAAATTCTATAGTCCCCACTTCAACGATTTTGTAGTACTTCGTTTTAATATGTTTCACAGATATTTTCTCTTTATTACCTCATTTTATCACATTGGCTGGCCGATGTACTTGACATCCCTTTCATGTCGCAACTTTATCATTACGTATATTGGTACGTAGGAGCCTTTTAGGTGGGTTGTAACGAACGTAGGACGCCCCAGAGGTGCAATGGGGGCCTAAATCCGCACTCATAGAGAGAGAGGGGTGTAACAGTACTATAAGAGATACAACTCGTACTATTAGCAGATGTGCTATGTTCGGAGAAGATCATTTCCCGGTTCTCGGATCCTCATCTATCACCAAACACAGCATTTCAACAACTGCTTCAGAATGAACGACTGGCGCCAAAGCGACGGACATGCAGCGCGTTCTCTTGGATCTCGCGGGAACTGTCATACTCCCCTCCTTAAAAAAAAATACTTGATTGTAGAGCAAGTATGTAAAACAGGTGGAATAGTTTACTGGTTGAGAACTGATGCTCACTAATAAATAGCTGCATTGGCGATTGAGGATAAAGAAAGGGAAATTAAAACAGGATGGATTGTCAATGAATCTTCATATGAAGTATTCATTAGGTAATTAACCCCCAATCAAAGATTGGAACAATCGGGAATAATATAACTTGCTCAACCAAGAGACTTACAGTAGGGAGCTGCCCAATTTGGGGACATACGAAAATGGGAACTATGCCCTGGGGAAATAACTTGCTCACTTTGGAGACTTAAAGTGGAAGGTGCCCACTATGGGGACTTATGAAATAGGGAACGATGCCCTGGGTTTGGGAACAATGCCCTTGGAAAAAATTAAGTACCTATATTAAATAATATGAGGGGGGAAAATTGAGAAATTAATAGTCAAGAACCAATGAAAGTATTTATGTATCCAAGGAACTATATTGGGAATTCCTTCTGGAATACCCGGGCCATGTTTCTTCTGAAACATTATCGCCCCAAAAATAGTGGATCGGATTACTAGGCATTAGCCGTACATAGTCCTAACCAGGCTCTGCTACCATGTAACAGACAGGCGCCCCAGAGGTGCAATGGGGGCCTAAGTTCGCACTCATAGAGAGAGAGGGGGGTGGCAGTAACATAAGAGATACAACTCGTACTAATATCATATGTGCCATGTTCGGAGAAGATCATTTTCCGGTTCCCGGGTCCTCATCTATCACCAACCATAGCAATTCAACAACCTGAGAATGAACGCCTGGCGCCGAAGCGATGGACGCGCAGCGCATTCTCTTGGATCTCGCGGGAACTGTCACAGGGTACATCTACTCACTAGATAGGACTTTCCAAGCCCCAACTGGCCTTTAGTATGCATATAATATTACATATGAAATCGTTTCTCGACCAAAAATTTAGCGACTAACTGCGATTGTCCTGGATTTTGTCATGTTTCTATGCCCTGTCCATGGAGTTTCACCGAATAATCGATTCAACAAGGACTCAGATTATATTTCAGACCGCTGAATCCAACAAGAAATAGTGAAAAATGGAGGAGAAGATAAGATGTTTGTGGGGAGTTGAAAATAAAATATTTGGAAGATAGGTGGGTGTTGGATGGAAATACGAACAGGTGGGCTTGTTTCAAATGGATCACCGTGAAGTTGCTAGCTTGTTAGGGCATTAATGACTCGAACTTCACCCTCAGGTTTGGAGTTTTTAATGGCAACAATTTCCATAAATTTGTGAGCTCCTCTCAAGACACCTAGTTATTCTCTGTTGCGAAACTTTTTTCCCCCTCATTCCAACACTGCCCCTCATGCCAGCGTTATTGAGCATTAAGTAAAGCCTCGAGCTCGAATTAATAAGTTTGAGGGGTGAAGTTTGAACGAGATAAGTTGAAAGTCGTAGAGTGGGTTGGATCGTAAAAAAAAAAAAAAGTTTCATCGGAGCCTCCTAAATAATGAGAGTTGAATTTCCAATATACGCGCGAAACAACTGGTCGGGTTTTGCGGAGGACTTGGTAACATCGGCGGGTCACAGCTCACGCCCGTTTTCCCCCACTCCATTCAACCAAATGTGTTTTCTCAGTCGTTATGGTTTGAAGTCGTTTAGACTCGTACAAACTATCGCAGATCCAACTTGCCCCATCACGCTCAATATCGATGCTCTCATTTCAATGGAAGACCCTTTTACTAAACGATTTTTACTTGAATCAAAGGGTAAAATGGGATTTGATAGGTTACTATAAGAATAAAACTATTGTAACGACTCTACAAATTATCATCATTGGTTTATTATTTTCAATATTTAACCTTTGTAGTCCAAAAAAAGATGCGTGAAATCCAAAAATAAAATGAGATAAATAAATAAATAAAAGTAAAAATGTCTGCCAAGTTGGGTGGGTAGTATAGCTTCCCCACATATTGTAACATGGTCGTATAGAATTAGTTGAAGGATAAAGTACGAGTCTAAATGATTGATAATTCGTCGTTATAAGAAATTAACGTTTGCTCATGAGCATAAACTACCAGTAATCCAAAGGCAATATAATTTATAGGGGAGCGTCAAGGAGCTCAACCCCACAATCTTAGGTTTAAGTCTCAGGCCTCTTAGTTTGTAGATGGTCCAATATCACTTTCATTGTTGCCAAATCAATACTTCATTCTACGCATGCGCAAACGTAGATTTCATCATGGTCCATATTTTTACATTCTAGTCGTTCGAGTTCGCTTAAATTTGGATGATAGTTGGGAGAAGATAATAGGTAAACGAGGAGGCTATGTGCCACACCCAACTTGGCATTCGTTTTCTGTATAGTCAAGTTTGGTGTAGCCTCCAGGTGCAGCTAGAATCCACTTGCAGAATGCCTCACCGACTTTTTCGGGATTGGCCATTGAGAGACTGAACGACAATCTAAGCCAATTGCCAATCCCGCTGTCGCCCTAGCTGTCAGACCATTCATTAGCCAATGAGAGCCTAAATAGAAAATTTGCGGCATAGAGCACTTCACAAGTGCAACATAATATGTACAAGTGCGATGATATTGGTTGGTTCCATTGTGTCTGGTGTCATGGATCTTCTGTTCCAGGCTCCATGCATTCCTCCCCAAACTTCTCCTTCTCATCTCTTCTCCTCCTCAGTGCCAAGGTAATTGTTTATTTCACCTATAGTTGGCTAAACTGCGTTGACTCCCCTCCCTCTTCAAGGGACCAGTCTCCTCTTCCAGACATTCAGTAATTAGCTTCCTGCCCTCATTCAAGCACCATCTCTTTATATTTAAATTTACTGTGCCTAGTCAGCCAGTGTCTGTGCCTAATAAGCCAGTCACCATTTTTTGATTTTCTTTCATTCAGCCACGTGCTACCTTTCTTTTATTTTTCATATTAATTCAAGTGTTTAGTTTTTCCCTGTGAGGTTGACACCTGAGTGTTACTCATCAACCAGGTTGCCATGAGTAGTTTAATTTTATATATTTTCCACCTCTTTATTCATTTTCTATATTTTCCATTTTTAGGTTAATTTCCCTTTCTTTTATTCGAGGTTCTGATTATTCCTTTATTTAGTTTCACTGCGTATTCTGCATTTATTCATTTCCACAAGTACAGTTTATTTTTCCCTTATTACTATCTTTTTCATTTTACTACCTTGATTTCCTTTTGTCTTGTTGGAAGGTGTTTTAAGTTCTTATTTTTGCAGTCATTTGAGTGCTGGTAGCAGAGAATCAAGTAGACAGAGCGGGAATTTTAATAATTACCCCTCTCTGGCTATTACAAAGTACCATAGCGTGTACTGTAGTCATTACATGGTAAGCAGAGCAAATCTGCTTATTACACTGGTTCACAGAACATAGAAACAATTATCTATGTTCTGTAGTCCGGTTTCACAACGTACTTATCACAATATGATGAGCTGCCAAGGTGAGCGCCTAATCGAATGCTCCGATATTGTAAGGGACCTGGACTCTTTGCTCAGGCTCAATCTAGCCCAATGGGACTTTACCAATACAATCGGTTTCATCGAGTGGGAACAGCGTAGCTGGGAAATCACATTCATTTTCAGACGGGGCTGTTCCTGCAGTTCACCGTGGAAGAAACCAATAAGTTTAGAATCTCTCCCAAGATGGCATCAAACAGTAGCAAATGCAAAGCCCTCCAAATACGATCGAGCTGCAGAAGACCACCGAGGGTCTTTCACACCCTTAGTGTGCTCAAATGACGGAGCCTTCCACAAGGAGTTTGCTGTTTTTCTGAAACGGGCAGCGTACGTCCTGGCTGAAAAATGGAACCGACCCTACTCACTACTCTCAGGATCGATGAAATTGAAGGTCCAGTTCGCCATAGTTCGAGTTGTTTCGCTCCGTATAAGAGGGACCCGAAGAAAGGTTCGGCCGTTGGGGCTGGAAGATGGAGCAGATGCACCCCAAATGGTTGTCAATTAATTGAGATACTTATTGCCCCCCCCCCCCCCCCCCCCCCCCCCCCCCCCCCATTACTACCTACCTTCCGTTTACCAAACTTATACACCCCCGGCTACCGTCCTGTCAATAAACTCGATAAGTTGAGATGATTCGGCTTGAAGAAGTTGAATAGCCAAACCTATAAATATTCGAAGTGTAAATGTCATGCATAGGTACGAAAAGGACTCTCGTCTCTCCATGGGTACAATAGGAGGTGGAACTCTGGGACAGCCCTGCTCCATCATCTCGCCCGGATAACACCTTCATCACGACCTCATTCTTGTTCCTTCGTCACAAATCACAATTCAAGTCCGATCGATCTCAACTTGTCTCCGGCAGGCATGTCTGAGATGGATGGAAAAGTCGCGGGGCTGCCAGTTTCTAGCGAGTTCCGCCAGACAAGACACCTTTGACAAAGTCGCTTCTCACTCACAATTCTTCCTCTTCAAGTTACAGCTTTGGAGGCGCCGCGCCCTCTTCCGCCCTCGCCAACAAGATAAATCGCTTTCACACGGTGTTTGCGTTCTCACATGTCAAAACGACCTTCTTAAGAACCATTTCCGAGAGAGGGAATATTCTATTGCCGCCTTTCAATTTCATAAATATATTATAGGTATTCACAATCTAATCGGACATTTCATGGTCATAAGTTAGACCTGACGCTTCCCAACCTTCCAGTACTTCTAGTACATTAGTAGGTAATTAAGGGGTTCGGGATCAAAAATATCGATTTTTTTTGCAAATTTTCGTAGAAAATGATGCTATTGCAATGGCTTGGAAAATTTTAAAATCAAAATTTTCCGAAAATGTCTTTATTGAAGACACAACACAACTCACATCAATCGTTCCCCACCAATTCCATCTTCAACTGACACACTCCCAAGCAAAGTCAACTCCGTGCCGAAAATATATAATATAATGTGTGTGTGTGTGTGTGTGTGTGTGTGTGTGTGTCATTCTAGACGATAACTCTTCTTAGGATTGAGATAAAAATTCCGTTCTTGCACCAAAAAATCAAGCTTTCCAAACGGAAGGATGAGTTTGTTGGCTAATACGTTTTGAGCACATAAAATTGGTCAAATTTCGAAAATGTTCTAAAAAATCACTAAAAATTACTAAAAACGTTTTCATATCGACCGCGTTTTTCATATGAAAAAGCGAATTTTCATAAACAACCAATCCTATTATAAAATGTATTGAAAAGCACTTGTGATTGAGCACTTTCAGTAGGAAGAAATTGTTAAAAATCAATTTTAAGGAAAAAAAAACTCATACTAAATAAAATTTGGCGATTCAAAAAAGATTGTGGATTTTTAGATTTTTTTGAGTTTTTATAGATTTTTTAGCAAATATTAATGAAATTTAAGTACGTCTTTCAGCATAATTTTGAGCAAAAATTTTTAAATGTCCTAGTTAATCGTTGACAATTTAGTCTTGACCAAAATTCTGCAAACAATTACAAATTTAACGATTTTCGGCCGTTTTTCGCGATTTTTTGTACATTTTTCCAATTTTGACCAATTTAATGTGCTCAAAAGTTGTTAGCCAACGAACTAATCTTTTTGTTCGGAATGCTTGATTTTTTGGAACAAGAACGGTATTTTTATCTCAATGTTAAGGAGATATGTATATTTAAAACGAATATATATATATATATATATATATATATATATATATATATATATATATATATATATATATATATATAATGTGCAAACTTCAGGAATCGTTTCAGAATGCCTCAAAACGGATTTCAATGAAGAAATTTTTCGAAAATTTTGATTTTTAAAATTTTCCGAGCCATTGCAATAGCTTCATTTTCTACGAAAATTCGCTAAAACTAGCACATAAAGTCATGTTGAGCGAAGAAAATTTCCTTTGTACCTAAATACTAATTCAGGTGAATTTAGTCGTAAGTAATAAACTGGAGTCACAGCTATCAATTTCAACGCTAGTTATACAAAAAAAAAATTGGTTATCAAATTTAGTTATGGGTGGTAACTAATAACTAATAGTTATCAGTTACAGCGTTAGTTGAACTAAAAAATTACAACGATGCCCCATTCTGCATTGCGGATCGTACGGGGGTGCTCACCCTCGTTCAACATGGTGTAGACGAGTCTTACTTGAGAATCTAATGAGAAATCGCAATTCTGGCTTCACCATCGTTAAACATCGTTAAAATGAGGTGTCAGACAGCAAAAATACCTCTGAGTACCTAGTCCAAAAACTTTTGGATTTCTTCTAATTATTTTATTTTATTTCTTTATTTATTTTTTTTATTTATATATAGGTATATATTTTTTTGGCTTAAAACATAATGTTAGGGACGCCAAAACCGGTTTTCAAGTTTCACTTTGAGTACTCAAAAGACGTGAAAAAGCGTGGGGTTGATAGTAATTTTTCTCACACCCTGTATAATAATTTATTTTACGTTTCTGAACCTTGAAATTGTCACTCGTGATATACTAGTAACTTCCCCTCAACTGCATTCGTAGACTGAAAATTTATCCAATCTCATCAAGTGAGTTTCTCCATTGAATGGGGGCAGCAGAATCTCGTTTCGTGAAAGTCCTCTTTCTCTTCATGTTCCGGATTATTACTATTGACAATATCACTCCCAACTAATATTGACCTACCTTGCGTATTCGGACGAGTACAAACATTTACTCGTCCATCTTAAGATTATTTATCCACTATATTCCAATCGCCCCAGCGTACACAGTTCAGTACTATACGGTTTAGTTGTAACGAATTTTCATGTGAAATGAGGTAATTTTGCAATCGATATAAATATTTTAAAATGAAAATGTTTCATGATGTTCTATAATTTTATTTTTATGATTTATTATTGGCGAATGTTGAGGGTCGGTCAAAGAACTCTTCATTATTCACCAACGTTTCGAGAAAGTATTTTCTCATCATCAGGGTCTATTGATCAAGTTCATGGTTTTAAAACCCATAAAATATATAGGTACCTATATAATCTTGGAGCGTAGCTACTATTGTAATTTTCCATAGTTGCATTATTAATAAAGTGACATAAAATCGTCTTAAACTAGTTGGTCACTTATGTTCACAACATAGTAGTAATAATAAATTGGTACTTTCGGTCATAGATTATTCTTTATAAGTTTATTGTTTATTATCTTGTTAGTACCTATTGTGGGGAAGGAAATAAAAGTATTGAATTATAGGTACTTTGATTTCGATATAACTTTCCCCGAAAAAAAATTTACTGTTGCATCAAAAATAAATGTTTACTGTACTATTTCATGAATTTATCTAGGTACTCTAGACGGATCTTCATTTAATCAAATAGGAGACATATACCAAGGATTTTGAGAAGATTGTACATAAATTTCACTAATATTTGCTATAAAATCTTTTTTTTACAAACTCCCCAAAAGAGCTAAAATTTCCGAATCTACTTTGAATTTCAGAATATTATTTCTAAAGAGTCTTGCTGCCATAAAATTAGTAGTTGACTACATTATGCTAACTATGTTATATGCACTAAAAATGCTCGAATTTCAATACAGTTCAACAAATTTCAAAACAATGTATCCTAAAACAATACATTTTATCTCATAATATAATACGATTATTTACAAAAATTCGTTCATTTGATCATGCTGATGCATGACTGGAACTTTTTTTTGAAATGATTTATTTTTTAAATAAATTACCAAACGCATTTTGCGGATTGACAATGGCAAGAACTGTACTGAAATGGTCAGTAAATGAAGTTCCTTAGCATTTATCGAGATGAGTTCTCAATGGCGGGTGAAAAGCAAGCAACTACTAGAGATTGCTGAATATTTAACGTGACGTCATCATCGTTGGGAAAAATCAGGGAAATGTCAGGGAATTTGGAAAAACCACCAAATGTCAGGGAATTTTGGTTTATTATTTCCAATAATAAGCCTATGTGATCGTGTAGCAAAAAAGGTTTAGAACCCCCCCTCAAACTTTGTCACTTTACGTTTCAAGGTGCGTCGAATCCAAATTTGAAATGTCCGTCCGCCGTCCGCCGTTCGCCGACCGCCGTCTGGGCCATAAAAGGCCTAAGAATTTACTTTAAAAACCCGTTCTTTCGCACATAGACTCCATTTGGGGTCTAGTTGGTCCTAACGTTTAACCATCCCGATCGCTTTACTCGCATAGATGCTATGGGCCAAAAACGGGCGAAAAAGTGTATTTTTCTAGGCTTTGAGTGTTAGACGTGTTAGACGCACGCCTGGCACGCTTGGCAGGGGGTCACGGTGGGGGGTGAAGGGGGTGAGCGGGGGGTGGAGTGAGAGGAGGCGCCGCGACACCTTGTGGTGTCTTGGGTGACCAGGGGCGTAGCAGTGGGGTGAAGGAGAATGGATAATTATGTATTATTTTTACGTGTTATACCCATATAATACACCGCGGCACCATGAGGTGGGTACGGCGTTCCTTCGAGGCATGAATATGTTTTTTTCTAGGTCATATTAGTGTGTTAATACCAATGCTTTTCCTACGCATATTTAATAACATATCCTCTCGACTTTTCGTACGTACTTAGATAATGATATTATTAAGGCAATAACTTTTTGAATAGATAGGAGCTCAAATCGAGAAATATAAACATGCGTATATAATTATAGAAGTATAGGTTGTGGCAACTCGAAATAGGACACGCCGAGGAGTCTGGACGGGCCTTATGACGTACGCAAGCCAACTAAAACTACGATCAAACTCAATTGAAAAAATAATAAACCTTTGTGAAGTAATTTGCAGCGTTTTAAAATGAAAACTTGGTGGAAAAATTTAAAGCATTTTTAGGTATATTATGACTCCAATACAATCAAACTTCAATAGGGTACTTTATCATACTAGGTACATACTATTTCATTGGTGAGTTATACGAATGACAAAAATAATTATCAAAAGTTGTGGTTAAACTGTTCAAAAGTAAAAACGCTACACGTACATACAAAGTAAATGGATATCCCATTGGCTTCCCTGGTAACTACATCACCTAGAGTAAACCATTTGTGAGAAAAATCAACTGAGTATTGAACCAGGGGAAAAAAACATAGCAGAGTAGTGGATTGATCCAGTAAGAGTCCCAAAACTAGTTTGTATACATAAGCTAGGACTTCTCAGGAGGGTTAAGGAGGGGAAATTGATCCATTGGGATATTTGAGCACTTCGAAGGCAATGAAATTGTTAAACATAAGTAGACTACATATAAGTACCAAGTCTGTTTTTTTCCTTTAAGTTGTACGATTTTCGTTTTAGAAGCATTAAAGGTGCAATAAAATGACGAAAGATCGCCATGAAGATCGGGTTCGAGAAGTTCAGAAGGAAGAGAAAGCCCTCAACATGGCTGCTGCCGTTGCAAGTACTGAAAGACTCCTGCGCAATAGCAATTTGCCTCAAAAACGGAAAAGAGCCCTTAAAAGAATTGTGCATAGCAAGCATTCATCGCAATGGCTCACAGTCTCACCGCTGCAAAAAGATGACCTGGATCTTTCACCAACCGAATTTCGTGATGGTCTTGTTGTAAGATATGGGCGTTGTCCACTAGGACTCCCACGCAATTGTGATGATTGCAGTGAGCAGATGGATCTGAACCATGAGCTTAATTGTAAGAAAGGAGGCCTGGTAAAGTATGGTCATGATCAAATAAGAGACCAATGCGCTAGAATGGCCAGCCTGGCGTGGAACTCAGTGGGAATCGAGCCAGTGATGCAAGATGGGGATGATGGAAACCCACGATTAGTGGCGGATTTCAAGGTCCATGGCGTGTGGAACCAGGAGAGGGTGGCGTACTTTGATACAAGAGTGATGAACTCAGACGCCCCTTCTTACTGTTCCCTCGATTGGCCAACTACTGCCCAACGAGCTGCAGATGCAAAACATAGAAAGTATGATGCAGCAGCGGAGGATCTTCGTGGATCGCTTACCCCCCTAGTAGTAGGGTGCGATGGATCCCTACACAAGGAATACGACACCTTCCTCAAGCGGCTCGCCGAGAAGCTCGCCGACAAGTGGACCAAGCCCCTCTCACAAGTGACATACTGGGTGAGAGTGAAAACTCAAATTAGTGTAATCCGGGCAGTCTCCATGTGCCTAAGAGGATGGTAGAAGGATGATAGAAGGAAGGTGAGATGCCTAGGACTTGAAGATGGGGCCTTGATGCCTCTATAGCAAGAAAAAAAAACAAGATGCAAGAACAAGAAGAAGCTTTCTTTAGCACAGATCAGATGCAATCAGATGAAAAAAAAGAACGAATAAACAAAACAAAAAAGTTTGAATTTGATATTTTTTGTCAGGAAATCTAAAGTTTGGTCAGGGAAAAGTCAGGAAAATGTCAGGGAAATTAAAAATTTCCATTTGGGGGCCACCCTACATGAGGAAGAAAATTGTAGATCGAACGGAAAACCCTTCAGCTTCGCCTGCACTGTCGGCTGTAGGTTTCTACAATATCATCTTAATGGAAACCTCTCTTAGAACTCTTGCTGTTTAAAATGTATTAAGGGGACCCGAAAAGTCAAAAATTGATTTTTTTTAAATGGAAAGTTGTACATTTAACGAATGGATATATACAAAAATTAAATCAAATTCCAAAGTGGAAGGGTAAGAAATAGAAGTTTTACCTAGTCCAGAACGCTGGATCACCACCCTCTTCCTCCTGGTCCTACATACCACAAATGGACACAATTTTTGCCATAAATCATTGATATCAACAACGTCATGCTTGTGGTTACTTTCATAAGACTCATAATTCCTAATACTGTTTATAATTTTCCTCTCAGATGTGGTGAGAACAGTCTGGGAAGAAGCACACTCCACAGGTCTCGGTGTTTCCATAGAAGACCGTTGCGGCGTTTCAACAAGTTCTCCTGCATGGGGTTTTCTGGCCATCGACGTGGCATTACCGTTTTTTGGAAATTCTTGTTGATTTCGGTATTTTCAATTCACGAATCACAACACAACGTACCAACACGAAACACGAACAACGCAACACAATTCATCAACAGAATTCGTGAAAACACTCGAAAGCAAGGTTTGAGGTTACTAACAAGGAAGGTATTTCACAAACAAGATCTAGATTCGATTAGATACAAACAATCGGTACAAACAATCCGAATGTAAATACTGAGTTGTCATTGGCCACCACTGTTTTGACAACCAATTGAAGTTCGAGAATCTTGAGGGTAAAAGTCATATCATTTTGGTCGCTAGGCACGTAGCGTTTTCCGGGTCCCCTCAGTTTAACGAAAATTGGGTGCAGTTCTCGTTTGGAACAGTAATGTAAAACGTAAGCACCTACGTAAATGTCTTCCAGTATCAATCACAAATGTGTAGATAGGATGGAATTGAACGAAGACCAATTTTTCCTTCCAGAATCAAATTACTTTGCTCCACACTTGAGCAAAGTGGTCGCGAGTTTACTCGAGACGAGTATGAGATAGGAATGATCGCTGTTTTGTTGTAGCGGGTGGATTCCGAGGACGAGCGGCTCTTGAATTCAGGATTGTTATTCATGGGGCGTAGCTGAGACGCGCGGGCTTCTCCGCCAGGGAACCTTTTCTACTTTCCAGGCCGCCCCACCTCGGGGGATTAGGAGCCTTTTTCCCTTCTTCTGCGAATGCGAAAAGGGAAAAGAAAGGTGAAACCTGTGTAAGTGTGTATAATACGGTATGATACCTTATAGTACAATGCGGCTTACTGGCGAGGTCGCTACAAGTATGTTGTTGGTTATTTTTTCCCCCTTCGTTGTTTGTAGGTTGGTCGAAGTTATCTTGTCCGTAATCGAAGGACGGCGATGAGCACTGTGAAAGGAATTCTTCAGTACCTACACGTTTTATAAACGTCTGCCGAGTTTAGCTTAATCACTTACCTGAAATTTTTAGATGAGGGAAAAACAGTGGCGGATTAATAGAATTTCGTGGGTGAGGGCGGTAGTCCTCTACCTAGAGGACCCCCCCCCCACCCCCCACCTATATTTGTTTGAAAAAGACCTTGACAAACTAGCAGTCTTAGAGGATTTAAACCTACTCATTATATTCATAAAAATTAACATGAAAAATACGATTTTTATTTGTACAAATATTAGCTTGGTTACCAAATGTTCATGTACACACACACACACACACACAAAAAAAAAAATAAATAAATAAATAAAATGATTATAGGTAAGTAAGTATTTTTTTGGCAAAATTATATTGCAAAATGAGGGCAATGAGACATGAAACGCTGGAGATATAAATCAATACTACATAATAACTTCAGTCCTCGTGATGTAATATTATTTATAGATTATATATTTACATTGTAAACACAGGATTAAATAATAATACACTGACACTACCCGCGTAAATTCCCGATTGATAGCCCACGGACACCGCACACAGTTTGTAGGCCTATCAAAATTCAAACAAACAGATTTGTAAATTGGCCGTGACAGATTAGTAAAACCAGTACCTACTATCCCAGTTTCCCCACAGTTTCTTCATCTACGAAAACATACTTGATAAAAAACGGAAGTTAGTGAAAAACTTTGTCTATTTCCACGAAAAATAAAGAGTTACAATGTTAAATCGATTTCGATAGTTAGGCCATCTTCAATAACAAACAATAACAACAATTGAATTATTATTTGTTATTGATGATGGCCTAACTGTCGAAATCGATTTAACATTGTAACTCTTTTTTTTTCGTTGAAATAGACAACTTTTTTCTTTTTTTTTTAATAACTTCCGTTTTGAAATGGGTTTCATAACTTCGTCGCGAGTGTTTTAGTTCGTATACTTGATGACGCAGTTTTCAATCCAGGGAGTTTTGGTAGAAAAAATTCCGTAACCACGAAAATCGATAGTAATGAATATTGCGGTTCTATGACCCTAACTAATAGCGGAAGCTATTAGAAATAAGATAAATTGAGAAGAAAAAAATCATTTTGAGGCCTAATCGTTTCATTGATAAAGTTAGCTAAAAATAATAATAATGGGATTTTGGTCTAATGGATGGTAATTTTGCATGCATTTTATCAAAACCCACGTAATATTAAATTTTATATTATATTTAGAAACTAGGAAGGTATAAATGACGGTGTGTTACTCGGCTTTCAAGTTTCACGGCCATTTTTAAATAAAACTCACTGTTTCAAATTATGCAAATTGCTACCGAAAATTGAAAAAAATCAATACTTGCAGAGGTTTGCAGAATAAACGGGTTGAAAATTCTAATTCTGCATTAAATTCTGTAAAGAATGCTCCTAGTTTCGAGACGACATACCGGTACTTTTTTTTTTTTTTTTTTTTTTTTTTTTTTTTTTTAAAACTTTTATTACTTTTTTCTACCTGAAACACATTAGTCGAAACACTGTGTGGCGTGATTATTTTCTGTGCATTCCCTGGCAAGAATTTTCTTCTTCTGCGTCTCGGGGGGGGGGGGGGGGGGGGGGGGCGACCGCCCCCCCTTTAATCCGTCCCTGGGGAAAAACAAGAACTTGTGGACAACCTCTTTCTAAGCTGCCTTTCCGTAGGGCAGTATGATGGCCAACGGGCGTATGATTACCGGGGAGCAAAACTGTTCAATGCCCTACCCCATGAGCTCCGCTCTATTTCTAAAATTGAAAAGTTCAAAAAAGAACTGAAAAAACATATAATAATAAGGCAATGTGAGACCCATTAAATAATATTAAAACTTTAAGATGGTAACTGAATAATTCCTATGTATTCTGATTTATCCGATGTATATATATGTAACTATTGATTCTAATTTACTTGTATTTACTTACCAGATGATTATTGAATAATGTATTGAATGAGTGTGCTGTTTATGTATTACTCCTCCACACAGCACAAGTCTACGACTTATAGTGGGGGACTTATAGCATTTCCTGATTTGTGTAACTTTTTTAACATGTATCATGTTTTAGCCCTGGGGTCCTAGCAATTTTTGCGAGTCAATTTTTTTCCGCGCACGAAACATATAGTGTTACAGTGATTTCCGCCTACAACCGAGTCGTTGCTAGGGAAATGGTACTTCGTCGTTTTTCATCCCACAAAATTCGTTGACCATTCGTTCGAAAGCTCTCGATTTATCCAACAATATTATGTTAACTACTGCGACACCTTACAAGTGTTGTGTATTGTAGGGAGGAGGAGTGAGGGAGGAGGAGGATGAGGAGGAGGATAGTGAGGGAGAGGGGGAGGAGGGAGGGAGGAGGAGGAGGAGGGGGAGGAGGAGGAGGAGGAGGAGGGAGGAGGAGGAGGATTGAGGGAGGAGGAGTGAGGGAGGAGGAGGAGTGCGTGTCCAACAAACTGAGTTATGAGCATGGTTATATAAATAATTGTTTACACACAGGTGATCATTCTCAATAATTGATATTGTGAACATGATTGCAACCGCTTGGAATCGAGGAGAAAACATGATACATGGTTGAAATTTTTGGTTCTAGAACAGAAATAAGTTATGTATATACGTTTAGTATCATTTTTTTTATTGCAATACCTATCTAAATAAATGAGTTAAAAAAAAAAAAAAACTTATTATAACTTTGACGTGTAGAATCACTGCTAGTAGTTGAAGGACGAAGTAAGAGTCAATTCAATGCAAGAAAGAACAGTATGTGTTACCATGCTAATAATGTGGAGTAGGGCTATAGTGTATGTTTGCGTATGCGTATGCGCATACCCCACAGCCAATCCCACGTCATTCACCATATTATGGGCCCTGTAAACGCCCAAAAACATTGCAGTATTGCCATGAATATGGCTCAAGAGTAACTCTACAGCAGGGGTTCCCAAACTTTTTTGTACCGTGCCCCCTTGCGGGAAAATGAAAGCCTCCCACGCCCCCCTTACATAACTAATGAATGGATGTGAAAAAATGCAAGTTTTACACTGAAAACAATTTTTTATTTGCTATTTATACAAAACACGATTTGATAACACGTAGCTTTCATAAAGTAGCCTTTAAGATAAAAATAAGTTAATCTTAATGAGATGGATGGGCTTGAATTTTCTTTAATAGCGCTGGTATTCTTGGTGAAGTTTTGGCAAGGGCACAACGTAAGTCACTAGCAACATCAAGTTTGTTCCGATTCTTTGTTTTTATTGATAGGAGTTTTGAGAATGCTTTTTCACACAAGTAGGTGGTTGAAAAAGGCAAAAATAACCGAACAGCTTCCTGTGTTGGAAGTATTTGATCCAAAATGTTGACTTTTCCATTTTTTCGAAGTCATATTAGGCAGAAGTATCATGTTTTATTTCCAAAAATTCTTCTTGTAGGGCTTCTAGAACATGTTCAACGTTGACATGGAAAGGATCTGTTGAAAGTCTGTAAATATGTTCTTCAGCAGTGTTAGGGAAGTATTTCCCGATTCATCAGTGAGCGTCTCCAAATGGTTTGACACTTGTTTTGACAAGTTTTATTATTCAAAACCCTCCTTGAAGCGTGTTTTTTCTGAGATTGATACTAGCTTTGGGAAATTTGAAAAGTTGCAGGGGTTTTCTGATACTTTTCGTCTCCAAAGTTGTAGTTTCTCAACATACGTCTTGATGTCATCACGATGAGTTATGACATTTGAGTCTCCACCCTGCAGTTTTAAGTTAATTCTGTTTACGAAAGAAGGAAGCCTGACACATATGCCAACATTACTTGAGAACTAGGTTTGCTGAAGTTCATGCTTAGCTGATTTTGCTTCTGGTTTTCCAAGAACGAAGTTACTTGATCTCGGAGCTCAAATAGTCTTGCCAACATGTTTCCTTTTGAGAGCCAGCGTACTTCTGTGTGAAATATCAGTTTTGTGGTCAATTCCTAAATCTTCACAAAGAATTTTAAACAGTCGGGTATTTAGTGCACTGTTTTTTATGTAGTTCACTATTTTAATACATAATTTCAAGACGGCATTGAGGTCGTTTGGAAGAGTTTTGGCTGCCAAGGCTTGTCGGTGTATGAAGCAATGAATCCCAGTCACATCAGCGTTTTTTTCTCTGACTAACTGCACGGAGCCTGAGCGAGAACCAAGCATTGAAGGGGCGCCATAAGTGCATACGCCCATTAGTTTTTGCCACGAGAGTCCATGATTGTCAAGAAAATCAGACACGGCTTTCATCTCATCAACAGATTTTGTAGTGGTCTCCAGCTCTGTTGAAAAGAGTAGCTCGTCTTTTATTGATTCATTTTCAACATATCAAACATATACAACTCACTGAAAACATTGAGCAACGTCTGTACTCTCGTCTAGCTGGATGGCGAAAATTGCTCTACAGCAATACTCCAGGTTTAGTATCATGAAGACTACAAGTCACTGGGCAGTTTCAAGTTTACCCCGATTAGCATTAGCTTGCCTTCTTGTGTTTGATGTACATCAGTGCGAGGGACTCAACATTGCTGGGATATAGAAAGTGGCTGCAGCGTCTTATGTCGTTCTTCATCATGCCCAAAATTCTCACAAAAATAGAAAAGTCTTGCTCAAGTTGATTCTGATCCTCCAATTACTCGCCCAGACTAAAACTGACGATGCCACGTTTTGGAGTTTGAGTGAGGCAAATCTTCCAAATAAAGTTTTCTAGCGGGGGACTCATGCCTGAAGAATGTGTATGCGGGTGTAAAAAAGCTGCAAATCATTACACAGCGGTTTATTATTCATGTTTTGTATAGCTCTTCTACACAGAACACCTGCATATATTATTAAACGAATCATTAGGTAGGTATCTAATGTGTTTGCATGGGTCTAGACGCTTACTGAAGAGAATTAATAAAATTAAACAACACACCTAAAATTTCCTTACACGAGCTGATGATGCAGTGCCGTGAATTGGCAAAACCCCGGCGGCGGCGCGTATGCTGCGTAATGCCGACAGCTTGCTGTCTAGTGGTCATTGATGAAACTTAGTTAGTTCCCCAGAAAAATCATGGGTCGCTGCTCCATTGTGGTTCGTAGTGAGAGGACGGAAGATCATACGGCTTTCCGAAGGATTTCATTTGATGTGTTGGGAAAATATATGTAAATGTCAACCAAAAAAACATTAGGTAATATACCTTGAAAGTTTTCGATATCTCAATTTTTCAGTATTTTAGCCCTTAATTACTATCCTTTAGAGTTGATCGGAATTAATGCCGCTGTTACTGGCACATCCCCTACCCATGAATTACTTTTTTTTTCTTGGTCGATTGCAAAGGTTCATTATTGAAAATAATAAACCAAAACAGCATCCCTCGAGAAACGTTTCAATCTCCAGCATGAATAAGAAGTTTAACTTAACCTGGTATGTGTTGAGAAAATGTTATTTAAAAGACGGTACGTGTTGCGCATCGTAAAATACATAGGTATCTATAGATCGTGCTATGAATGAAGTACTGGTGTTGACTAGACGTTCAACAGCACAACCAACCCCCCATCACCAGTGCCATCTAGATCCAATTCTTCTTCATATTCGACCTCCGTAACATCATTTTAGGCGTAAATCTGATCTGTTTGTCCAACTAATCTGTATTTTGCTAAAAGGATTGATTTGGGATGATTTTTATTTTTGAAATGCAAGCTTGCGAGCATCCAGACCACCAAACTATAAAAATCAGTCTTATCTATTACGTAGGCCTGTAACATTATAGGTACGTAGGCTGATTATTATACGGAGGCCGATTATGGTTTATAAGGAGGCCAGTTTATTATACTGAGGCTGGTGGTGGGGGGGGAAGACGGTGCTCTTGAACGCGAAGTGCATAATATGGCTATCTAGCAAAATTGACTAACGATAGAAAACTAAAACATTCTCAATTCAGTTCATAAATGTATAGGGTTCTTCATTTATGAAAGTACAATTTATGATCTCATTGAATGTCTTATTTATTTATTATTTTCTTGATACTACCAAGTAAATAAGCAGACTACCGCAAGGCGAGTGCGGGCGAAGAAGACGGGCAGTGTGTTCGAGGTTTGCAGTAGTTTTCGAGGGAGCTCCTCTTTTCGAGGAAACCCGTTTTTTTAAGGGAGCTTTTTAATACTCTTCGGGGAAAGTGAACAATGGAAGATTATGAGAAAGGGAAAAGAGTCGAGAAAAATGTCGGCGTCGTCCCTGCTCCGTAACCAACGTCGACGACCGACTCGCCAATCCGGTCGACAAATTAAAATCCCTCCCCTCCCTTCCCCGCCCGAATCATCCTTCCCCCTCCTCTACTCCCGCAGGTGGTCCAACAATAAAGGCTGATTTCCCAGGGTTTAATTTCTCCTCTTTCTTAATTTCCCTTTTGTCAAAACTCTCATCAAGGAACAGAAGCGAAAAAGTCGCCCGGCAAACAGCGGCCTGAGCATTCATCTCATTCTGGGGGAAATCCCCTTGAACGGTGGTGGACGGATTGTTTCATTAAAATTCGCCTTGAAAGGGTGAAGTAAGTATGAAATACTGAAACCCTCTAAGGAGTACTCTTACCTTTATTAAGGAGAGGTCGGCATCTACCCAAATATTTTGAATCGTGAAGAATTAATTCGCGGGGACTCGGTAATCACACATAAATTATCCCTGACGGAATTATATTAGCGAACCAGTCTTCATTCAATTAAAACTTTTAGCGAATTTTTATGGAAAATAAAGGTACTGGAGAAGGAAGAAAATGTTTTCCCTTGGAAATCAGATTGGGAAGCGCACTCAATCGAACAATAAATTTCAATACTTTTCCATATTGTTGGTTGAGGGTGAGAGATTTCAGGCTTCTCTGATTATGTAATTTATTGTAGTGCGCTAAGCGCTTTCGCTAATGTATGGCATCTTCAGAACATAATTTGTGAGAGGCAAGTTGTTTTGTATAATTATATGGTCACATTACTTGGGTTCGATTTTGCGTTTAAATTGACCCCAAGTAATGTGACCAACCACAACTGATCATATCAAGATGTACAAGGAGGACTCCCAATTTATATATATCAACTCATCTCTCACAAACAAAGCTCTGAAGAGGCCATACTTTGGCGAAAGCGCTTAGCACAACTACAATAAATGACATAATCAGAGATGTGACAGTTCCGGCGAAATCCAAGAGAATGCGCTTGCGCGTCCGTCGCTCCGGCGCCAGGCGTTTGTTCTCACGTTTTTGAATAGCTATGGCTGGGGCTAGATGAGGATTCGGGAACCGGAAAATCATCTTCTCCGAACGTAGCATATATATGCTATTAGTACGAGTTGTATCTCTTATGGTACTGTCACACCGCTCTCTATCTATGAGTGTGGATTTAGGCCCCCATTGCACCTCTGGGGCGGCCTAAGTTCATTACATGGTAGTAGAGCATGGTTAGGATTATGTACGGCTGATGCCTAGTAATCCAATCCACTATTTTTGGGGCGTTAATGTTTCAGAAGAAACATGGCCCGGGTTTCCAGAAGGAATACCCATTATACTCCCTTGGATACATAAATACCATCATTGGTTCTTGATTATTAATTTCTCAATTTTTCCCCTCATATTATTTCTATTCAACAGACTTCATTTTCAAGGGCATTGTTCCCTATTTCATAAGTCTCCATAGTAGGCACCTTCCACTGTAAGTCTCCAAAGTTGAGCAAGTTATTTCCCCAGGGCATAGTTCCCATTTTCGTAAGAACCCAAAGTGGGCAGCTCCCTACTGTAAGTCTCCTGGTTGAGCAAGATTTATTATTCCCGATTGTTCCAATCTTTCATTGGAGGTTAATCACCTAATGAATACTTCAAATGAAGATTCATTGACAATCCATCCTGTTTTAATTTCTCTTTTATTATCTTCAATCGCCAATGCAGCTATTTATTAGTGAGCATCAGTTCTCAACCAGTAAACTATTCCACCTAGTTTACATTCTTGCTCTTCAATCAAGTATGTTTTTTTAAGGGGGGGAGTGTGACAGTTCCGGCGAGATCCAAGAGAATGCGCTTGCGCGTCCGTCGCTTTGGTGCCAGGCGTTTGTTCTCACGTTCTTGAATAGCTATGGCTGGGGCTGGATGAGGATCCGGGAACCGGAAAATCATCTTCTCCGAACGTAGCATATATATGCTATTAGTACGAGTTGTATCTCTTATGGTACTGTCACACCCCTCTCTATCTATGAGTGTGGATTTAGGCCTAAGTTCATTACAGAGAAGCCTGAAATCTCTCACCCTCAACCAACCCAACCTACAATAAGGACAAGGCAACACACCATAACCATTACTTTTCCATAAATTATATAACATATAGTTAAGTGAAGTGACTATATAAAACTATTGAGGTGATCAATTATTTCCATATTTCCGATAAACCATCCCTTCAGTCTGTAATTACAGGGCACCCTGAAAATAATTAGTTTTTTATCGCTGATGAAAGACATGCTTCAATTACTCGTACCTGTATATTCTCAGTTCGTTGTATGATGCTTCGAAAAAACCGGCAGACAACACAGGTAATCCGGTTGTGAGCTCACCCAAGATTTTAGGCAAGTGGGCAGAGTGATATTGATCGTTCCAAGAGCAGAGGAAACTAATATCTCCTCCTTTAAAACAAGGTCATGTCTTCGACTCCTTAGACTATGTCTTTTGTACCCGAAAAAAAAAAAAAAAAAATCCACTCAAGGGAAGATTATTTTCACAGTTAATTTGCTTCAAATAGCAGGTACCCGTTTTGACCTACGGGTCCAGGCATGCATTCGAGCTCACCTACTAACTATTAGGTTGGTGTCTGAATTTAAGGATAGGTAACCACGAAACTCCAAATGTAGAGGCTCCAGGACGGACTGCAGGTTGCGGTGATAAAACCACTGCCCCAGCGAATCTAAGCACAACGGGGGGGAGTTAGTTGGTCCTTTGACGAAGTCTGTGCACCTGTAACCTGGGGCCACCTCCGCCCACAGTACGATTTACTGGAGAAGGCACTAAACAGCCTCCCTCCCCTCACCCTTTAAGGCCAGAATGGTCGCATGCTTGATACAGAAAGGGGTCTTTGTGCTTACCCCTTTGTCCTCATCTGAGGAGCCCCACAGATCAATCATTATGAGTGCGTGTGGACGGGAGGCGGTACCTGATTCGCTGCCAGTTTGGCATCCCTGGGGATTCCTCAGGCTATGACTCGAAACTAGCCCGCACAAAGTGCTACCAGCTTTATTTGGCGAAGACGATGAAAAACAAGGTGGCGAAGGCCCTCAGTGAACCTCACGTGGTGCCCCAGGATGGTGCACTCCTTGACTCTCCTTGCATTCCCTACCACCTCTGATAATACTAACAAGTACTCCCAGCCAGCAAAGATGGAAAGGACTTATACATAACTAGCATTGTGAGCACTACCCACCACTCTAATCTAAATCACTGCAGAACTATAAACTAACTGTACAAGATAGCCTTACCCTACATCCTTACCGTATGTATTCCTATGCCTATACACTTTTTTAGGTACCTAATCACTTCTTATCCTACCCCTTCTCCTCTAAGGTTCCCCCTAGTATACCTAAATAGAGACAAATTCCTAGGAAAATGTCACAAAACTGTCATACGAATCGGAAGTTGCAAAAAGACTGGATAAAGGGACTCCCCCTATCCCATACACCACTCGAAATGCTGCATACTGAAGGCATTCCAACAAAATGTGCTCGGCCAGCTCTACCCCACCACACGCACAAGGATGCTCATTACGCAACCCCAGGCTAGCGGGATTAGCAAAAGAACTCACCATGCGCAACCACAAACTGGGTAAGCTCATGTACAGTGACTATCCATCAAATGTCCCTTCGGGCTCTAACGCCAGGAAGGAGGAGGTTCGTCACCCTTCCCTTGGTCCCATTATCCCACTCCTCCTGCCAGGCTGTGAGAACAGCCTCATTCAGCCTTGCAATACGTTCACTCCGAGGATAGCCGGACTCCCCGCCACCCGAAAGGATATGAGGGATCGAGAAGGCCTTACCTTCGCCAATTAGGACAATTAATCCTAATTACCCATCCGTTGCTTTGCCTGTCCGTTACCGCCCCATCCTGCGGTGGCTGCCGCCATTTAGGTAAATGTCCGGGGACCTTAATTCAGATTGATTACAATTAGCTTCGTCCAATTTCTTACGAAACTCAGTTTCCTGAAGGTCAGGTGTTTCTCAGACATTAAGAAGTACATGCGTTCTCATACTCAGCTTCCATGTTTTCAAGCTTATTGAGCAGAGTAATTATATCTCTCTTTAATCTATTTATCAAGTTGACGTTACAATCTGAACCACATTCCAAAATCAAATCGCTCGTTTGCAGTTCTTTTCTCACTTTAGATTTTCGAACACAGTTATCACCATGCCCAGCCAAACCAGTTGTTGGATCGGCACTGCTATCCTGTACAACATCCGCACAGTGGGCGAATCGCCTTATACAGCTGGACAGAAGGTAAAAATCCAAAGACCTTAAAGTATCGAAAGACGTTCAGGAAGTAGATGTTTAGATATGTACAGGTGTGTGATGATTCACGACGGCACAATTATTTTGGATATGACTCTACCAGTAAATGTTCACACAAACACACTCAACATTCCACAAATGCACCATCTGGTGGCCAGTACTAGCATGGGTAGTAGTGGGGATTGAGGCAGATTTAAATCATGAATTAGTTGTAGTTTTGGGCACCACTCCTTTCTGAAAAGAATAAGATCTACCAATAATTCAACACTTTGTAAGAGGATAAACGTAAGGGTTGGTGTCAAATACAAAATTCAAAAAATGGGAATAAATTAAAGAAATATGTTTATTTATCGGGAAGTAGTTATCACCTCTCAGCCCCGCTCTGGTCAGCTCTAACCTATTGATTATCATGACCCAATACTATACCTTATGTCTACTTATATTCTAACTTTAAAATACTCGGCACTTCGGGCCTCGCCAGGGGGCAATCTCCCTGGACCCCCGGATGGTTACTGCTTAGATCCTTCGGCTAAAATTCAAGAAACTTGAAACATGCTTTAGCCGTGTTTTATTTTTTTTACTGTTTCCTTTTACTATGAATGTTTGTTGTTTTAATTTAGCTCTTTATGGGCCTGCTTTTCACATTACTTTCCACTCTGTTGGGATGTTGAGAAAGTATAAATGGACATTACTTTCCACTCTGTTGGGATGTTGGGAAAGTATAAATGGACATTACATTCCACTCTATCGGGATGTTGGAAAAGTAAAAGTGGACATCACTTTCCACTCTGTTTGGATGTTGGGAAAGTAAAAATGGACATTACTTTCCACTCTGTTTGGATGTTGGGACAGTAAAAATGGACATTACTTTCCACTCTGTTGGGATGGTGGGAAAGTAAAAGTAGACATTACTTTCCTCTCTGTTGGGATCGTGGGAAAGTAAAAGTGGACATTAATTTCCACTCTGTTGGGATGTTGGGAAAGTAAAAATGGACATTACTTTCCACTCTATTGGGATGTTGGAAAAGTAAAAGTGGACAATACTTTCCACTCTGTTGGGATGTTGAGAAAGTAAACATGGACATTACTTTCCTCTCTGTTGTGATGTTGGGAAAGTAAAAATGGACATAACTGTCCACTCTGCTGGGATGTTGGGAAAGTAAAAAATCCTGCGCTACTTTCGTTCCAATGGTTCCATGATTTCGTCAAGTTTTGGCCCAGTCAGGTGATGGCTAAAGCATGTTCCATGCTTAAAAAGTACGTCAAGGCGGATAGCCAGATGAAGACTGTCATCAACGTTTCGGGAGTTTATGGACACGAGAACATGACGAAAGGAGAATTCGAAATGGAACATGTAGGTAAGTCGGACAGAAATTCAGGTTGAAACTTACCTAAAAATCAACACCAAGAGAGTTCATACAGCCACTTAAGGCACTTAAAGAAAGGCAGGAGTAGATTGAAGAATTTCGTGAAACATACCAGGCAAGTTGTTGCCATAATTTCTAATATTTGCTTTTTAAAATTGCATAGTCACCATTCTTTCACCAATTTTAACGTAATTTTTGTTTTTATTTCTGAGACTTTTTTGCAATTTATGTTTTTAACGAACTACAATGTATTCAATCCTAAACACAATATTCAATTCTGTTTTCGACTTTTTTCCGTTCACTGATTCTTCGAGTAAATGTTATTAACATGTATCATGTTTTAGCCCTGGGGTCCTAGCGAATTTTGCGAGTCAATTTTTTTCCGCGCACGAAACATATAGTGTTACAGTGATTTCCGCCTACAACCGAGTCGTTGCTAGGGAAATGGTACTTCGTCGTTTTTCATCCCACAAAATTCGTTGACCATTCGTTCGAAAGCTCTCGATTTATCCAACAATATTATGTTAACTACGGCGAAGTGCGTGTCCAACAAACTGAGTTATGAGCATGGTTATATAAATAATTGTTTACACACAGGTGATCATTCTCAATAATTGATATTGTGAACATGATTGCAACCGCTTGTTAATTTTTGATGTTTTCATAGAATTTCGAATCAATATCGAGGAGAAAACATGATACATGGTTGAAAATTTTGGTTCTAGAACAGAAATAAGTTTAAATTGTAGTACGATACAGTGTGAAAATGAGCAAGAGAATCTGGTCGATTTGTGATTTTATGAGGACTGACGATAAAATTGGTGTGGCAATTAATCAAATTGGAGAAGTAAATTGTGTTTCACGGGAAATTATTGAGTTGTAGGTTTAACAACGAAAATCTAATCTGAGGTACCAACCTGAAACAATCGTTACTACTTATGGTTTCTAGGATCAACTAGATTTCATTTGTGATTTCTGACCCAAGGCTCAAAAACTTGGGTTCAGTAGTTTCGGAGAATTGATATAAAAGCTACTGTACAGTCCCGATAGAAATTTTTTGGAGATGTGCCTAGTTGATTGACAAAGAGGGGTGTTCAGAGGTGTGTCGAGTTGATAATCGTGCTGGGTTGATGTCCGCCGGAGCAGTACTGAGGAGACAATAGAAAAGAGCCGATACATAGGTATCTATAAATGGGATTTGGAAGCCTACGGGGTCAAATCAACATCACATAGAGTTCGGGTGAAGTGAGAGGTGACACGGCAGGCGGCTTATCGCTATTCCGATTATTGGCTTGACCCGATAATTGTCGGCTTTGCTACTAACAAAACAACGTGTCATAGGTACTTGACCAAATTTCAAATTTATGTTCTGAAACTACTTTGGAAAATATAGCATTTCCAAGCCAAATGAAACCTTTTCCAAGTCAAATGAAACCTTTTGCAAGTCAAATGAAACCTTTTCCAAACCAAATGAAACCTTTTCCATATCAAATGAAACCTTTTCCAAACCAAATGAAACCTTTTCCAAACCAAATGAAACTTTTTCCAAATCAAATGAAACTTTTTCCAAACCAAATGAAACCTATTGAGAAAAAAGTCCAGTCATGCAGCATGACCCCATGAGCGAATTTTTGAAGAAATGTTCGACATTTCAGTCGCTATATAAGAGTAGTTCAATCTGAATTTGGACAATGTTTCATGCAAATATTACCGATTTTTACAACTAGCGAACGGCATTATTTCGATTTTTGACTGATTTTTCAACTTTGAAATTTTTGAAAACTTGATACATGTTCTTATAGGAAATTTTACGCTGATTCCGAATATACCACATGTTAGTATGCTGAAAAAATTATTTCGCACAACAAATCGCAAAAAACATACTATTTGAAATTTTTGACTACATTTTTGGAAATTTCAACCCTAAGATGTAATCCGATCATGCTGGCCAACGAACTTGAACTTTCGTTTTGTGTCCTTAACATTTTAAACCTTAAGGACGTTGACAAAATGAAAATTCGATGAATTTTAAGGCATAGGATTACCGAAGTGGATCTCACCTTAGTAGAATAGGAAACAAGTAAGTTTGAGAAATTTCTGACTGTTGAATGTGAGTGGGTACCTACCTATCTAGGTACCTCAGTTCACTCATTTTCTCAATAGGTTTCATTTGGTTTGGAAAAAGTTTCATTTGATTTGGAAAAGGTTTCATTTGGTTTGGAAAAGGTTTCATTTGGTTTGGAAAAGGTTTCATTTGACTTGGAAAAGGTTTCATTTGGTTTGGAAAAGGTTTCATTTGACTTGGAAAAGGTTTCATTTGACTTGGAAAAGGTTTCATTTGGCTTGGAAATGCTATATTAGCTCAAAAAAGATATATATTGTTCTAACCGCTATAAAAAAATATGTAGATAATTTTAACTAAGAATTTTCGTGTTTTTACGGTCACCAATTTCACTGAATTTTTGACGTTTTTTTATTCTACCCCTCGAATTGCTTAAAGAATTTTTAAACTCACATAGTTATATGGTATATTCTAAATTACAAATTTTTCTATGAAAAACGTCCACGCATATAGCAAGTTGTCATAGATAAACCTTTGTGTAAGAATTTCCAGCATTTCGTAGCCTGGTAAGCAAGGAAAAAAAAAAAAAAAACTTCAAATCACCAAATAGAATGAAAGGGAAGGGGGAAAAATGCTACACCAAACTCAGCAAAGAAAGAAGCAAATAATCCCCCGAATTGAAAGTTTTCAGCTGACTGATCCAACTTGGATGACGGGGGGGATGGTCGGAAGAGAGGTGGTGAGGGTTGAGGGGGTGTAATAAGTGGCTGTTGGCCTTTTCTTCTTCCCCACTTGCGACCACAAACATCCCCAACTTTCTCGCAACTTGCCGGTGCCCCGTTTGAACAGGGCCTCCGCCGCCATCAAGCCTACAGCTCAAGGCGGGATGGGTTGCAAGCAGGGTTGCTAGGTGTCCGGTTTCGGCCTGGACAGTCCGTTTTTTTAACAAGCTGTCTGAAAGACAAATGTCCGGTTTTCACAGGAAGAGCGGGACATTTCCAGTTGCTATGTCTATTCGTAGGTTGCTATCCTGCGAAGTCAGCCGTGACTTCTAGATGACCTACCTATATCAAGGTTAAGTTATCTTTTGGAAATCGACGCTAGAAATCCACCTTTGAACGTCCAAAATCATGAACACTTGAACTCTTGTCACACTATTTTATATGAAGGAACTCTCGATATCTTCCGTTATCCATTACTTGTGCATTCGCTCTTTCAGTTTTAGACGGATGTTAACAATCTTGAAATGACGAAAATATTCTCAAGTTAGTAGTCCTTCTAGACTTAATATCGTTTTTTTTTTTGCCAAAATTCCAAGATATAGGCTATTATTTATGGATTCAAATGTTTCCTGCCTAGTATGCAGTTTACAAAAATAGTACTTATTTCATAAAAGTTTTTGAAATAGGTACCTAAACTAATTACCATTGTTTATTTTACTTCATTCCTCGCATTATTTACTGTCACTCCATTCTTCTTGACTGTGAGTCTCAATGAACCTATAAAACCAAAAAGTTATTATTTCCAGTTGTTTATCGCTTATTATATCCAGCTGCAGCTACCGACACATAGAAACGAACACATACGAGTATATGCCAAACTCTGTATGCTCTTCTAACTCAATTCGGCTAAATGGTTAAATGTGTGAGCCTTTAGTTGTTTTCAAATGATGGATAGCATTTATAAAATTGTCGGTCATCCTCCAATCTTCTGAGTTTTTGTGATCACATAAAATTTGAGCAAAAATGACTTAATTTTTTTTAAAACATTATTTAGTGAACATAATAGAAAATTTAAATCATAGATAATTCATCTCAAATAGGTATCATTCGTAAGCATATCAATTATTGTGACTTGGCGTTCAAGAGCACCGTAATACCCCCCACCACTAGCCTCCTTTTAAACCATAATCGGCCTCCGTGTAATAATCAGCCTCCATATAATGAAACAGGCCTACGTAATAGATAAGACTGATTTTTATAGTTAGGTGGTCTGGATGCTCGCAAGCTCGCATCTCAAAAATGAAAAAATATCCTAAATCAATCCTTTTGGCAAAATGCAGATTAGTTGGACAAACAGATCAGATTTACGCCTAAAATGATGTTACGGAGGTCAATATGAAGAAAAATCGGATCTAGATGGCACTGGTGGTGGGAGGTTGGACGTGCTGTTGAACGTCTAGTATATTATGCAATCCCATTATAAAAGAATAATACACAGTAGTGATAATCTCATGAAGTCAGGAATAAAATTTACCTTTGTATCTCCCTAACTAACCCTTTTCCTTTTTTTACAAGCTTTGTTTAATAAAACCAATATGAATCTGGTTCCCGATTCACCATTAAAAAATGTATCAAACGAAGTTCTAAATGAATGACGAAGTTCCAGAGGTGACGTTAAAAGTTAGTACTCCACTGAATGTTCAGATATATGTTTTGTAATAAACCTCACAACTTTCTGAAATTCTAAATTTTGCGAATAGTTCGGAAGCTGGCTGACTTTGGCCATGCACTAGCCTAGCGTGACATATATGTCACACCCTGTAATCCCGTCCCCATCATACATAGAATTTTTCGATAATTTTTTTCATGTATTTAGGACCAACTTGAATAGTACTAGTCGGAAAAAAAATCTAAAATTTGAATTTCAGCCTTTGATGGGTTAAGCGCGTATATCTAAAAAAAACTAGGTACATCTGAGTAAGTTACCCTTAAAAACTTTCAGAATCAGTGTTCTTTGTTTTTCGACGAAGGAATATAGTTTTATCTAGCTATATTTGACACCAACCCTTACGTTTATCCTCTCACTATTTTGCTAGATGGCCCTGTTACGCAATCCTATTCTAAAAGAATAGTACACTGTAGTGATAATCTCATGAAGTCAGGAATCATATTTACCTTTGTATCTCCCTAACTAACCCTTTTGTTCAATAAAACCATTATGAATCTGGTTCCCGATTTACTATTAAAAAATTTATCAAACGAAGTTCCAAATGAATGACGAAGTTCCAGAGGTGACGTTAAAAGTTAGTACTCCACTGAATGTTAAGATATATGTTTTGTAATAAACCTCACAACTTTCTAAAATTCTAAATTTTGCGAATAGTTCGGAAGCTGGCTGACTTTGGCCATGCACTAGCCTAGCGTGACATATATGTCACACCCTGTAATCCCGTCCCCATCATACATAGAATTTTTCGATAATTTTTTCATGTATTTAGGACCAATTTGAATAGTTCTAGATGCTAAAAAAATCAAAATTTCAAAAATTTGACTTTCAGCCTTTGATGAGTTAAACGCGTATACCTATCTATAAAAAAAAAACTACAGCTAAGTTACCCTCGAAAACTTTCAGAATCAGTGTTCTTTGTTTTTCGACGAAGAAATATAGTTTTATCTAGCTAAATTGAGTTTTTTACCAGTATGCCTTTTGCATAACTTATGCAGCCTGCCGGGTAAAAATGACCCGACGAAATTATGAAGATAGTTTGATAGATTGCTGTCAGTGATTTCATTTTGAGCATTATCATAAGATTTTAAGGGATAACCCGAACTGAGTGGGTGTAAGATGATATCGGCTCCGTCCTCCTGATTACCCTTGTTTCAGCCTGTCCTGAGGGAGCAGCCCCCGCCGTCGACGCCTCTGAATTCCTCATTCGTCGAAATTGGATTCCATCGGACTGCAAGGGAGGGATTCTGAAAGGGGTTCCAAGATGCCAATATCCCCTTCAACCCAACCTATTCCCCCTTGAACCTATTCCCTGTTCAACGTATTCCTTCGGACCCGGTTTAGTACTATAAATGTTCGGAACCTCTGGAAATTTCTCCGTCCCAGCGAATAGATGCCCCTTTCCTTAGGGAGGAGGAGGTCTAAAGGTCGCCCTACTCCAATATGGCCCTTCGTAAAAAGCTAGAAACTATCTTTTTTGACCCCGTTGGAAATAACGCTGTAACGAAGCGGTTTTCCATGGGAATACATTTTGATTAAGTGTAATTCTTTTCATTCAACTAAATTACCCCAGCAATCTTTTTTTGTGATATGTATTTTGCTTCCTCACTCCCCAAGGCATGAAAGCTAAGTTCGTGATTGTAGTCAAACAAATTTTCTGCTACACAATAAAAATTTCCAGTTTTCTTGCGTTTCACTGGGGCTTCTTCAGGGAAATTAATATTCAAATTAACATTCCTACTTACTTATAAAATGAAATTTATAATTTTAAATTTGATTGCCAAAAAAAAAAACCAAACTATACTACTACCACTATCACTACCGCTACCACTACTACTACTACTAACTTTAAATTCGATTTTTAACATGAAAAAGAAAACTATAAGTAAATAGATATTTAACGCATTTGAATATTAATCTCCCTGAAAAAGCCCTAGTTCCTAGAGAGAAACTTTGGGGTATAGGTAAAAAAAAAAAAAAAAAATTAAAGAAGGCCTTTTTTATAAAGCTTGATCAATTTTGGTTCCGTGTCAGCTTATCTGTCTGCCTGATTTCTGTCTGTCTGTGGTAAATTCTTGTCACGCCCAAAACTGAACCAAGTTTTAGTCCGATTCCAATGACATTTACAGGGTTTGTGAGGGATAGGTTCTAGTTGGTCTCCTATAAATTTCAATACCATCAAATCAACATTAGTTTGTGCGCATGCGCAAACGTGAATTTCTCATAACGTCGATTTCTTATCATGGGTGGTCGGATTTCGTTTAAACTCGGTAGGTAATTGGGTATATGTTCTAGACAAATGCTCTGTAAATTAGATCGTCATTGCTAGAGAGATAAGCACTGCACATGCACGAAATTATTATCGATTGACTCAGGCAAAACTCCGAGTCTAATAGAACGATTTTGATGAAATTCTTAGAGATTGTGCGGGATAGTTTTTATACGGTCCCCTATAGATTTCATGGCCGTCACAAAAATAGTTGTCTGTGCGCATGCGCAAACGTTAATATATTTTGACGTAGGTTTCTGATCAACTACCTATTATTCCGAAACCGTTCAAATTTGGGGAGTAGATGGGTATGTGCACCGGGAAAATATCCTGGATTATATCGCGATTGGTGGAAAATATCCTGGATTATATCGCGATTGAAATTTTGATGCGGTTTAATAACTATAAATTCTGTTCCTTTGGAATATAGAACGCATGCGCAAAACTCAATCAAACTTTGTCCTTCAACTAATTTAAAAAAAAAAAAAAAAAAAAAAACTAATTGACACAATTACAGGTAAACTTTTCGAATTTTTGAAGAAAATTAAGATTGCTCTCACTAATGGACCAATTTTTATGAAATTTTCAAGCATTGTGCGGATATCTTATGAACCTCCGAATTTTTGAAGAAAATTAAGCTACGCTCAGAATGTGAATTTTTGAAAAAATTTTATGCCCTATAAATTCTGAAGTTTCCTTTGGAATAATGGTAGTTTGTTTATGTTTTATTTCCCGACTCCATGCGCAAACTTTAATTTCTTACAACATTGACTTATCAATCATTTCGATTCGTACTTTGTCCTTCAACTAATTAAAAAAAAAAAAAAAAAGCTATACTGCCCTCCCCACTTGGCAGACAAGTTCACAATTACCTCGCGGCCATATATTTTATTTTTACTGAAATTTTCAAAAATGTAGTCAAAAATTTCAAAATAGCCTGTTTTTTGCGATTTGTTGTGCGAAATAATTTTTTCAGCATATTAACATGTGGTATGTTCGGAATCAGCGTAAAATTTCATATAAGAATATGTATCAAGTTTTCAAAAATTTCAAAGTTGAAAAATCAGTCAAAAATCGAAATAATGCCGTTCGCTAGTTGTAAAAATCGGTAATATTTGCATGAAACATTGTCCAAATTCAGATCGAACTACTCTTATGGAAGTATCCCTGTCTAAATCATAAACTAAAATTTCTCTACACGATCAATAGCGACTGATATGTCGAAGATTTCTTCAAAAATTCGCTCATGAAGTCATGCTGCATGACTGTTTTATGTAATAATGCTACAAATGTGGTAAAATCTCATTCCCTTTTTCAAATTATATTATACCTTCCTGCTATTGAATTTGTCCTTGTTGCCTTGGGCTATGCCCGTATAAAATAATGAAAATACATTATTTGCGCATTTTAAACATTGAATGAACTGTTGGAGAATTGAGCTGACTAGGAAATTTGTGTATTGCTTAGGTTCCGTATATCACACACAACGCGTATAAAATGGAGTTGAACGATTCCGCGAATGGGTTGTTTGCTTTTGACAGCTAATTCGTTATTAACTCGCCTCCGCCGATCGCTGTAGCTACCTAAAGTTTATTTGTGAATGTCCAATTTATGTATAAACGGTTGAGCCCACACAAAGCGCGAAGCCGCTCAATACGTACGAGTGGTATCTCACTACAGTACGGAACTGCAAACGTATTCGCCGCCATCTGTGTTCAACTGAGCTGCCGTAGGAATTTTTTTTTTTTTTTTGATACTATATCAACTAGTTACATCTGAAGTATTATACAGGTAACTATCTAGATATTTACTTCACATAAATTCCGCATTGTTTATAGAAGTGTTAGTCCATTGACGTACACCACATTACAGCTGCACATCAGCATCCAAGGTCCAATGGCTTGGTCCTCTTCAGGCGTCGGTTTACTTGGGAGTTGTCGAGAAGCTGGATAGCTTCAGGATTGGTATGTGCGAGTAGCCTCTTTTCATAGTTTCTGGCATATCTTTTTGTAACATCGCTGGTTCTCTCCATTTTGAGATCTTTGTGGAGGTCATCATTACGAACGTACCAAGGAGCATTCACAATACTCCTCAGTACTTTATTTTGGAATGTTTGAATAATGTTCATGTTACTTTTTGCAGTGCATCCCCATAGTTGAATACCATAGGTCCAAATGGGCATAAGTACTGTTTTGTATAACAGCAATTTATTGTGTAGACCAAGTTGTGAATGTCGGCCCATCAGCCAATATAGCTTTCTAAATTTGATTGATAGCTCTTTCTTTTTCTTCTTGACGTGTTCTTTCCACTTCAGCTTCGCACCCAAAGTCATTCCCAGATACTTAGCTGAGTTAGAGTATGGGACTGTACCTTGGTTCAGTATTAGCGGGAGGTTTGTAATTTTTTTGTCGGTGAAGTTCACATGAGTGGACTTGGTTTCGTTTAGTTTGAGGCGCCATTTTCGAGTCCATTCTCCAATAGCATTCGTAGCTTCTGGTAACTTTTCTGTTGATGTTTCAACTGTGTCTGCAACTGCCAGAATTTCTGTATCGTCCGCGAATGTGGCTATAGTAGTACCTAATGTGTGAGGTACATCTTGTGTATAGCCGTAGGAATGAATATGAACCTATGGAACGTAACTTGGATGTACGAATTCCATTAGTGGACGTATTGACCCACTGGAGTAAACTGATTTTTAGTTCGTCCCTTCGTAGCTTTGTCATACAGACGAGGATTTGTAAGTCGAGGGGGTCGTGGGACATCCTAATAATGACAGGAAAAAAACAAAAAGTTCCAGTCATGCAGCATGATCGTATGAGCGAATTTCCGTTAGTTATCGTATTATGTTAAGTAAAATTGTTTTGAAATTTGAATTTTTTGAGTACAACGAAAATGTTAACTATTATATTTATGGCAAAAAACTTATTCTAAAATAATAATCTGCTATTAAAAACAGTTGAGCGTAAAACATTAAAGAGAGCGACCGAAAGAATCGGAGGACGGAATATTTCACAGAGTAAACTCTAGTTGTGATTACATTTTTTTTTTTTTTTTTTTTTTTTTTTTTTTTTTTTTTTTTTTTTTTTTTTTTCAACAAGCACCTACTACCTACGTTTTAAACAGCATGGTTCTAGGATTGGTAATACAGGGATACTTCCATAAGAGTAGTTCAATCTGAATTTGGACAATGTTTCATGCAAATATTACCGATTTTTACAACTAGCGAACGGCATTATTTCGATTTTAACATGTTTAATGTTTTAGGGCTGGGGGTCGTTCTGTGAATTCCGACACGACACGCAAATCTGCAACGTTTTTTTTCTGATGATTTTACAACCGAGTCGTTGCTAGGGAAATGGTACTTCGTCGTTTTTCATCCCACAAATTCAGATGACGATTTTCGAAAGCTCTCGATTTATCCAACGATATTATGTTATCGACTGCGAAATGCGTTTGCCAACAGCTGAGTTAGGAGCATGGTTATTTGAATAATTGTGTACACTCAGGTGATCATTCTCAATAATTGATATCAACATGATTGCAACCGCTTGTTAATTTCTGATGATTTCATTGAGTTGGTGTTTCGATGGTTTGATTCATAGCAGGTGATCTGAATATTTCGAGAGCGGTTTGATTTGTGAAGCGGTGGTTAAATCATTTTAATAGGTAATTTCTATACTTTACACTCTAGGAAGCTGTAATTTCGTATGTAGCCTCTTTAGGACATTTACTTGACGATGTCCAGGGTCCGGATCAGATGAGTGGCTCTTAAAGCTATTTTTTATGCTTTACACTCTAGGAAGCTGTAATTTCGTATGTAGCCTCTTTAGGACATTTACTTGACGATGCCCAGGGTCCGGATCAGATGAGTGGCTCTTAAAGCTAATTTCTATGCATTACGCTCTAGGAAGCTGTAATTTCGTGTGTAACCTCTTTGGGACATTTACTTGACGATGCCCAGGGTCCGGATCAGATGAGTGGCTCTTAAAGCTATTTTTTATGCTTTACACTCTAGCAAGCTGTAATTTCGCTTGTAGCCTCTTTAGGACATTTACTTGACGATGCCCAGGGAGGATCAGATGAGTGGCTCTTAAAGCTATTTTTTATGCTTTACACTCTAGCAAGCTGTAATTTCGTATGTAGCCTCTTTAGGACATTTACTTGACGATGCCCAGGGTCCGGATCAGATGAGTGGCTCTTAGAGCTAATTTCTATGCTTTACACTCTAGGAAGCTGTAATTTCGTATGTAGCCTCTTTAGGACATTTACTTGACGATGCCCAGGGTCCGGATCAGATGCTTTACGCTCTAGGAAGCTGTAATTTCGTACGTAGCCTCTTTAGGACATTTACTTGACGATGCCCAGGGTCCGGATCAGATGAGTGGCTCTTAGAGCTAATTTCTATGCTTTACGCTCTAGGAAGCTGTATTTTCGTATGTAGCCTCTTTAGGACATTTAATTGACGATACCCAGGGTCCGGATCAGATGAGTGGCTCTTAGATGTGATTTCTCTGCTTTACACTCTAGGAAGCTGTGATTTCGTATGTAGCCTCTCTAGGACATTTATTTGATGATGCCCAGGGTCCGGATCAACTGAGTGGCTCTTAGAGCTTGCATACGAGTCTGCAACTACAGACATATAATGTCCCAATGTGTTGCAACTCGTATGCAAGCGTACTTTGGTAGAGTCCCAAAATATCTAATGGAGTAAAAACCTACATAAATATAATAACTTGTTTTGGTTAATTAGAATCTTTTCTTTTTTCTTGACCTTAAACAACTATATCTAATTTCTCCCTTGCGAGGGAAAACCATTAAACATGATTTAATGTTTTTCCCTCTCAAGGCGAACGGCATTATTTCGATTTTTGACTGATTTTTCAACTTTGAAATTTTTGAAAACTTGATACATAATCTTATAGGAAATTTTATGCTGATTCCGAATATACCACATGTTAGTATGCTGAAAAAATTATTTCGCACAACAAATCGCAAAAAAAACAGGCTATTTTGAAATTTCGGACTACATTTTTGAAAATTTCAACCCGAAGATGTAATCCGATCATGCTGGCCAACGAACTTGAACTTTCGTTTTGTGTCCCTAACATTTTAAAATTTGTTTGAAGTTTCTAGCACAATTCTACGGACAGTTATTGTCTGGAATTACACATACATACGTACATATATACATACATACATAAAAAAATGCGTTAAACTTCAGAATATGATTCAGAATAGCCTGAAACGGATTTCTGCATTAAAAGTTTTCAAAAATTCACATTCTACAAATTTTGAGGCGAGAGCAATAGCTTAATTTTCTTAAAAAATTCGCTAAAAAAAAAAAAAAAAAAAAAAAAAAAAAAAAAAAAAAAAAAAAAAAAAAAAAAAAAAAAAAAAAAAAAAAAAAACTGCAAATTATTTAAAATGTTTCGGGTTTCTTGAGGGTTGGTCAATGAAAAGTCTATATTTCAGTCCGGCGTTTCGAAATATTTATATTTCTTCTTCAGGGCTTGGAAACTGTATTGCTTATTTCATATCCTTGTCATAATAGAGCTTTGTGATAGATAGCTATCTATTTAAACAAATCTCTGGGTATACTGAGAAAAACTTTAAGGTATACTGAGAGAACATTAGAAATTATTGAAGTTATAGAAGGTATGTGACAGCAACGTGGTAGTATTTTCGTCCACGTTGCTGTCACATACCTTCTATAACTTCAATAATTTATAATGTTTTCTCAGTATACCTTAAAGTTTTTCTCAGTACACCCAGAGATGTGTTTAAATAGATAGCTATCTATCATAAAGCTCTATTATGACGAGGATATGAAATAAGCAATACAGTTTCCAAGCCTTACCTTTCTTCACTTGGTTTAAATACGCGAAAAGTCAGCAAATACATTATTTCCTCGGTGTATTTTTCACTTTTTATCGACTTTCCCTCTTATTTGGCAGTTTTTTTCAAAAGCTCCGCTAAACTAAAAAAAAAAAAAAAAAAAAAAAAAAAAAGTCAACTGTCTGAGATTCAGTCCGATGCCCGCACTAAACCTTCTATACAGCCTTCCTACAGCCAACCAGTTTATATTTGCTTCCACATATTATTGCTGATAAAATCGTGAAATCCAACATTATAAGTAGATATGGTAGTAGACCCCATGTGTGGCACATGATTTTGCACCATATTTCAACGCTGAATCGAATGCAATCTCTTCAAGATCTCATGCATAAACCAATCAAGAAATGGCATTTTTTCTGAAGAATGTTCAAAACTCAGGATATTTTAGCAGTTCTACGTCATTTTCTCCTTGAATTCCACTCCAACAATAAAATTTACCGCACAATTGAAAAGCTGCTGAAGTAGCAGAAGTTCCAGCCATGCAGCATGGCTCAAGGAGCGAATTTTTCATAAAACGTGAGGAAAAGTGTGCTGGGGTTAGTTGCAATGGATTCAGCTCCCTAAAAACATATTCCACGAGACCCTACATGCCTATGTAAGTGAAACCGAAGTCAAAATACCCCATTTTCGTACCCATTTTCATCTATAGCACCCATGGGCTATGTGATACAGCAATAACTACCCTTTGTGTAATAGTTTGCAGTCAGGCTGGGTTATCTCGACCACTGAGTTAAATTTAAAATGTTTCGGGTCTCTTGAGGTTTGGTCAATGAAAAGTCTATATTTCAGTCCGGCGTTTCGAAATATTTATATTTCTTCTTCAGGGCTTGGAAACTGTATTGCTTATTTCATATCCTTGTCATAATAGAGCTTTGTGATAGATAGCTATCTATTTAAACACATCTCTGGGTATACTGAGAAAAACTTTAAGGTATACTGAGAAAACATTATAAATTATTGAAGTTATAGAAGGTAAGGGCAACGTGGACGAAAATACTACCACGTTGCTGTCACATACCTTCTATAACTTCAATAATTTCTAATGTTTTCTCAGTATAGCTATCATAAAGCTTTATTATGACGAGGATATGAAATAAGCAAGACAGTTTCCAAGCCCTGAAGAAAAAATATAAATATTTCGAAACGTCGGCCTGAAATATAGACTTTTCATTGACCAAACCTCAAGAGACCCGAAACATTTTAAATTTAACTCAGTGGTCGAGATAACCCAGCCTGACTGCAAACTATTACACAAAGGGTAGTTATTGCTGTATCACATAGCCCATGGGTGCTATAGATGAAAATGGGTACGAAAATGGGGTATTTTGACTTCGGTTTCACTTACATAGGCATGTAGGGTCTCGTGGAATATGTTTTTAGGGAGCTGAATCCATTGCAACTAACCCAGCACACTTTTCCTCACGTTTTATGAAAAATTCGCTCCTTGAGCCACGCTGCATGGCTGGAACTTCTGCTACTTCAGCAGCTTTTCAATTGTGCGGTAAATTTTATTGTTGGAGTGGAATTCAAGGAGAAAATGACGTATAACTGCTAAAATATCCTGAGTTTTGAACATTCTTCAGAAAAAATGCCATTTCTTGATTGGTTTATTCATGAGATCTTGAAGAGATTGCATTCGATTCAGAGTTGAAATATAGTGCAAAATCATGTGCCACACGTGGGGTCTACTACTATATCTACTTATTATGTTGGATTTCACGATTTTATCAGCAATAATATGCGGAAACAAATATAAACTGGTTGGCTGTAGGAAGGCTGTATAGAAAGTTTAGTGCGGGCATCGGACTGAATCTCAGACAGTTGACTTTTTTTTTTTGTTTAGCGGAGCTTTTGAAAAAACTGACAATAAGAGGAAAAATCTAAAAATAGTGAAAAATACACCGAGGAAATAATGTATTTGCCAACTTTTTCAATATGAACATCAATGTTTTTAAGGGTATCTAAACCAAGTGAAAAAAGGTGAGGCCAAATAAAAAAACCTGAGATTCAGTAAGTTGTCCATTAAATTTAAAGTGAATTTTGTACGCAGAAACCAAACTTTTCGAGTTTTGAACCTATGTTGATGTTACATAACGATCATTTTTCTCTGATTACTGAATTCTAGCCTTGTGCAATCGTACCGTCAGGACGCCATTGTGATTCTCTCCCGTTTTTTCGATAAATTACGTAAGTAATATGTCTTCTAAGTGCTTTAAATGTGACAAAGGCTTCGCCTATAATGCTTATCGAATGATATGCGAAACTTGTAAAGCCGTTTTCCACCTGGAGTGTGTTAACTTTTCGAAAAATGATTACCTATTCCAGAAGGAAAGCAAAAAGCCATGGCAATGCGTAGGCTGTTTCAAGGTCAAACGCTTGTCAATTAGTGGAAGCATAGCTGGAAGTCCAGCTCCGTCTATTCATGAAGATGATCAGGTTGAATTTGATATTAATGATAGCGATAATACTGATTTAAAATCGCTGATTTTATCTTTCCGATCTGAGTTCAGAGAGGAAATAAAAGATTTGAAATTCAACTTAAATGCGTACTCACAGGAAATTAAGCAGAACACTGATGAGATCGCCAAACTGCATGCTGATTTGCATGAGTTCCGTAGCGAGAACGAGGAACTCAAGCGCACTAACGTAGCACTTCAATCACGAATTACAACACTTGAGTCTAAGTTTTCGGAATACGAGCAAATTTCTCTCGGAAAAACTGTTGAAATAGCCGGAGTACCGAACAAAACCGGTGAATCGGTTGTTGACATTGTGAAACAGGTGAGTCAGGCAATCGATTTCGGTTTTTATGAATCGATGCTTGATAACTGTTTTCGTAGGAGGCCGGTCCCTGGATCGAGTCAACCTGGTACAATCAGTGTGACCTTCGTTCGCCGCCTGGACAAAGATAGTTTTATCACATTAGTTAAAGCTAAGAAGAACTTATCGATCCGAGATATCGGAATAATCGATGGCGAGTCGAATCGAATTTTCGTAAATCAGAGCCTTACTCATGACAAGCGCCAACTTTTGAAACGCGCTAAACTTTTCAAGCAACAGCATAACTTCAAGTTTGCTTGGATCAGAAATGGTAGAGTAATGCTGAGGAAAGATGAAAAATCAACTCCGATCGAAGTGAAGAATTCTCAAGACCTAATTAATCTCTCTTCAAAAAACGGATCAAGCGTACCTATATTGGATCCACCGATGTAGACGACCTGGACCTATACTTTCACACTGATGGCATCGAACACGGACTGGACTTGGTTATAAGCAATATCGAATCAATTTGTGGAGTAAACGTAAGGAACAGAAGTTTATTTTTCCTTTTTCTTTATTATTATGATTTTTTTTCTATTGTGAGGTATAATAGTTCTAAAACCCTTCGTGCTGAATCTAATCGCAATAATTCTGTTCTCGTCAGATGTATTTTTCTGTATTTGTTACTCATGTTAAATTCATTAACTTATGATTCATTGAATCAACTGGTTCATTCATTCTTTAAATTCAATAGGCTCTGTATTTTTAATAACGAATGTATAAATAACAGTTATATCACATTATCATATCAATATGTCAGCTAGCTCATATTTAACGGGGCAATTGTTGCCTCACAAGAAATGCCTGAAATTAGCTCACTTAAATATTGAATCAGTTGTAGCTCACCTCGAAGAATTGATTGAAATTACAAAGACTGAAACTTTTGACATAATTGCATTATCCGAAACGTTCCTTAAGCCGGACATTCGTAGTGAATCTGTAAATGTAGGCAATTATGTATGGGTGAGGAATGACCGTACTGGTAAAGGGCGAGGAGGGGTGGCGTTGCTCGTACATTCAAACCTTAAATTTAACGAAATTACGCGCTCGTCATCTCTTTATTCGAAAAGTCCTGAATATGTTTTTCAATGATGTTCAATGTCGGAATAGCCACGCAATTGTTGGTGTAGTGTATCGCCCTCCTAAAATTGGGAAGATGGATCAGGTTTTCGAACTGGTTGGTGGAATGCTCGCCAGCACAGACAATTTAATCATGATCGGTGACTTTAATTCAGATATGCTGAAGGACTCCCCCTACAAACGACAGCTAGAAATGTTAATGGAGACATATAATCTTCACCTAGTACCTCTTAATGCTACCCACCATTCTCCCACTAATGATACATTTATCGACCTAATTATGATTAATAATCCTGAACTGATTCTGCATTTTGGTCAATGTCCAGTTCCCGGGACCTCAAGACATGACTTAATTTTTTGCGCTGTCAACTTACGACTGCCCCGAACCAGAGATAATTTAAAACTGGTGCGTGATAAACGCAAATTTAGCGAAGCCAATTTCATTTCTGAAGCACAGCAACTTGATTGGTCATTGGTCTATGTGGAGCGGGACATTGATAGGAAGGTGGAAATTTTTACTAAAATGATTGTTGACTTGTACAATAAACATTGTCCATTGCACAAAATCAAACCCAAACATATGCCTGCACCATGGATATCTCCAGATATCCGTGTGATTATGGCTGCTCGCGATGTTGCTTATAAAGTATATCGTAAAAATAAAACGCCAGAAAACAGAAATATCTACAAAAAACTAAGAAACAAAGTGAAACAATGTATCCGCAATGCGAAAGTCAGGCATTTTAAAGTTTTATTCAAAAGCAATTTACCTTCGAAAGACCTATGGAATATTGTTAGGGGACTCGGTATAGGCCGTGATAAAAACAGTACTCGGAGAGATCTTCCAGTATCAATTGAGGTGCTTAATGAGCACTTTGTTGGCACTGCTCCTGCTAATAGCGCCAGTAACACAGTTCGTCGGTATTTATCCAAACCAGTCTATGGCTCTACATTTACACTGATTAATATCAGTGAAAGCAGAGTCCGCGAAGCCTTGTTTATGGTAAAATCTAACTCCATTGGAGCAGATGGTGTGTCAATTGAAATATTACACCTGCTGGCCGACGTCATCACTTTCAATTTCACATTTTCAATAAATCGCTAGAAGCTAGGGTATACCCTGCGTTATGGAAGAAATCAATTGTAACGCCTCTTAAGAAAGTGGATAGTCCTAAAAGCGCAAATGAATTTAGGGGCATTAGTATATTGTGTGCTCCAGGCAAAATTTTTGATAAAATAATCTATTTAGAACTTAGTCAGTATCTTATCGACAATAAGATCATTAATGACCACCAATCGGCTTATAGACCAGGCTACTGCACCGAAACTTGTCTAATCTGGGTTTTGGATGATGTGAGGCGGGCAATGGATAGCCGACAAATAACTGTATTTGTTGGGATTGATTTCAGTCGTGCATTTGACCTATTACGGCACGATTTGCTCCTTGCGATTATGAGATCGATTGGTCTGTCTAATGAAATATTGCTTTGGTTTACTTCCTACTTAAGTGGCGGTTTTGTCAGGATTAATTTTTTCAATTTTCGTAAATTCGATACTAGATGTCTTCCAACATTGTGCATATGGCATGTATGCGGACGATCTTCAACTATACATATCATGTAATATAGATAAATTAGGTGATACCATATTACTAATGAATGAAGACTTGCAACGTCTAAACGATTGGTGTTTTGACCACGGAATGGCATTAAATGCGAATAAAAGTAAAGTCATGTTCATCGGAAATCATAAAATACGTAAAAGGATTGATGTGCCTGCCCTCAACCCTGTAAATATTGGAGATACACCGCTTGACGTTGTTGACCAGTTTAAAAATTTAGGAGTTTTAATGACCAACACTCTAAATTGGCATATACATGTAAAGGAAACTTGCAAAAAAGTCTACCGGAGTCTTTACCAACTTCGTCGGCTGGCCATTGATTTCCCTGAGAACGTTAGAGCTCAATTAGCTCAATCATTGCTTATCCCGTATTTTGAATATGCCTTGTTAGCATTCTGTGACCTCAATCGTGAGCAAATTGATATTTTGCAAAAAATGTTAAATTCTATCATCAGATTTGTTTTCCGATTACGTCTCGATGTACACGTTACTCCATATTTTCTCAAACTTGGTTGGTTGAAAATTGATGAAAGGATAAATCTTGCCATTGCAACAATGTTGTTTAAAATTCTTAAATATCATAAACCCAAATATCTGTACAATAGATACAAATTCCTTAATGATATTCACAATGTCCCTACTCGAAATGCTGTTTCCACCCTGGAGATCCCAATTCACCACACAAACCTATATAGTAAATCCTTCTTTCTCCAATCAATTAAATTATACAATGAAAATGTAAGTTTATTCAATCTAAAACTTTCTACAAATAATTTTAAGAATAATTTCAAAAGCGTGTTATTAGAAAAATATAAAGTGAATCATTGATTTAATTTTCGTGATTTAGCAAATTAATAACTAATTGTACTCTGTTGGTTCAAGAGAAACTATTTTTATTACCTCTACCAGAAGTTACGAGTTATTTTATTTTTCATTTTGTGTTCATTTAATTTCTTATTTTAGAAGAAGTATATTTTGTTTTGTATCAAACAATATAAAATGTTAATCATGTAATATTTTGTCATTTTAAGATTTAATTCAAGTTACTATATTTATACGATTGTACAAGGAAAGATGTTTATACAATTTGTACAGGGAGGAAGGAAGAGAGGACCAACGCGGTCCTATTCCTTCCCTGTTTATATAAATAAATGCCTTCAATCAATCAATCAATCAATTCTACATCCTTTTCCCAAACTGGAAATATGATCAAATTGAATTAAACCTCACCTTGGATTGGGGGTAGCTGCGTCTGGACCATAGTGCGTTGTTGAGTCCTCGATGCCGAGTTCTCCAAATCCATCCCTCGTCAATTCGCACCCACCCGCATGGATATCGGTGCAAACGTTTGGACATATACAGCGGAAAATCAAATAAAACAAACTAATTGAATGGACCTACTTTACCGTTTAGTTAGCGTCCAAACAACGATGAAATGGTCGGTATGATGATATGATGATGGTATGGTATGATTTTAAGTATTACTCGAAGGACCACCTCATTTCGAGGAAATATGATACCAATAATAAGGTATGTAGTGCTAAGTATGAACTTAACTAGAGATTTGATCTTTGATAATAGTTGATGAAATTAGGAAGTACTCAAATGATAAGTGCGTTTTTAGAAGATGAAACATCAACATGAATTGGGTTTTATTATAGATATGATAGATATATAATGGTATATGGTACTCGTTCTGCCTACCTACCTCATTCCTAATAGTGGCCACTGGAGAGGAGAGACAATTAGGTACCTAAGAGCTTGAACTGCGATTAATGAATTGCTTATTATGTACCCAATAAATTGGTTTTCAAGTACAATATTAATATAATTATTAGAAATGCGTATCTGCAGTCGATCTGAATTCGAGGCGCCAAGGGTATTTTCATAAGTCCAGCTCCAGCGCCGAGTGTTGAACGTGAAGGAGACACGGCCAATAACCAAGTCTTCAGTAACAGGCGAGAACTAATTACAGAAAGGAACGTAGATGTAGATAGGTAGGCCTCCTCTTCACTCCCATCTCGAAGATAGATCGCCACGAAATCCAACAAGGCTTGATCAGATGGATATCGGACACAAGGTTCGGAAACTTATCCGTACACACGGAAATTAGTTTGAGAGGGAGGGAACTGATTTGGGAGTGAAAAAGTATAGAAAATTGATGAAGAGAACGAGCTTGATGCAGGAACAAAGGAAGTTGTAATGAAAGATGGCGGGAAATGATCATTCCAGGAAAAATTAGCAAAGACCGGCGGGAAACTAGCATGTTGACCTACCAAAAAAGAAGTATACAAAACTACCTACAATTGATGGCAAAATGCATATAAAAATATTTAAACATTTATTAGATTTTATATAAGAACAAACAAATTAGTTATATGAATTAATAATTGAAATAAATATGATGCTCGCAGCATGGATACAAAAATATTACTTAAATCTACGATCCATGAACAAGTAATGACGGCTCATCAATAATTATTCAAGAACCACCCAACATTAAACTGTAGGTTGCAAACAGGTTGCGGTAATTATGTAGGTTATCTATCGAAAAACGTTAAGTTGAGTTGTTTGGGATGTATTTAGAAAGTTTCGTCGAAAATAAAGGTAACGCAAACACAAATTTTCTCTTTTACGATAGGTAGGTGTATATATAAGGATATAGGGATATGGATATCACAATAGGCAGGCACAATCTTGGATAATTAAACCGGTAGTTTTATGTTCGATTTTTGGAATCCTCTTATTTTGAATAGTAAACCAACAAACTATGGGGGGGTTTACATTTTTTTTCCCTGGTCGATCACAAAGTTGTATTATTGAAAATAATAATGGGAAATTGCCTAATACGAATCCGTTTAATTGTGAATTAATTAGAGCTATCGCTATAGCATTTCCCTATGAAATTGGCCAAGTGAGATGAAAATTTCGGAAATTCAGCGGGCTCCTAGATATACGGAAAAACAAATAGAAGCTTGCTATTATCTTCAAAATAACAAGTGAAGATGTTGATTTTGGAACAAAATCATGTTATTTTCAGAAAGTAAACACTGTGTGGACATAAATTCCGTCGCAAACACTGTCTTCTGTAAGACGGTGTGGATAATTAGATTTGGCAGGGAGACTAAGATGACAGTGACGGTTTCATTTCCTTCGCCGTGGTTAGTATGCATGGAGGAGCGTCTCTTATGACATCCCGCTCCTTCCCCTTAGCCTCCTGCTTCATCTCCATTTAAGAAATTCCATAATACGCCAGATAATGTCATTCTCTCGAAATACAACAATTCGTAAGCCGCGACAAGCTGAACAGTCGTTATATAAAAGAAATAACCTAGTACACAACATTTAAATTTGTGGAATGGACTACTAGGTATAATTAACAACATGTAGCTAAAATGTTGTACTACCACACCTATCAAATTTACGAAATCCACTTTGGCCGAACCTAAAAATCGGATCCAATAGTTGGATACTTGCTCTGAGGGCTGGTTTGTTTCAAGGGATTTTACTGACAGTCAGGGGCGTCGACTCGGAAGAAATAGGAGAAAATTTGGGAGGTGGCAATAAAACCGTTAATTCGAAGAGACCTATTTGGAGGTCTGATCCTAATAAAATCCTTATTATCCCAACTGTAGGCGCAAGGTATTTATGAAAGACTTAAGTTATATTCATATTGTGCTCAAAACTGGCATTTTTCGTTCAAATTTTCCCAAATTTCCTCAGCATTTCCCAACTATGTTATATTTTTCGAAAGCGGACCAAGATAGAAAATTGGCCTTGATGGAGTTTTACTCTAATTTCGGTCTCCTCACCCAAAAACATTTTTCACGTTTATCCGAATCAACCCTGTAGTTCAACGAAGGATATTCAGTAGTTTGAAACAATGAAAACTAGTTTAAAGGCTACAACGACTAATGAGTGTCTCCGTACATTGCTCCAATTACGACGCGAAAAAGATTCTGTTGAGTACCTTGAAGTAGAAGATGTAGTGTGGTACAAGCATGGGCTAAATAAATTGAAAAATCGGCATATTCACCTCCAATAAAAACTCAACCTTTTAAACACTAATATTGTAGAGATGAAAGCTTTAATAATTGTATTTTTTATTTATTAGTTCTCAATTGTAATTACTGTTTCAATAAAATGAAAAAAATTTTGATTTTGGAGCAACAAATTTTTTTTCATTTCGAAAGTGAAAACAAAGCTTCCGCTGCCTTGCAGTCTCGGAAGCAATAAAAAAAGTCTGTCAAGTTGGGTGTGGCACATAGCTTCCTCGTTTACATATCATCTTCTTCCAACTATCATCCAAATTTAAGCGAACTCGAACGACTAGAGAGTGAAAAGATGGAAAATGATACAATTTACATTTGTGCATGCGCAGAATGAAGTATTGATTGACACACACGATTGATTGACACACACACACACACACACACACACACACACACACACACACACACACACACACACACACACACACACAGCATTTACAAGTCAAGTTAACCTTTTTACAAGTCAAAATAACCCTATTTCATATCAAAATAACCCTTTTACAAATCAAAATAACCCTCCTTGAGCAATGCGCGAAAATCGTTGAAGGGCAAAGAAATATTAGTGCGGGGTTAACTGGCATTCCTTTTTCATGAATTTCTACACCAGTATTCCTTCTCACTGTCATCTTCAAGTAATTTTCATATCCTCACTCATAGGACTCATATTGATCAACCTACTTTCCGAACTCTATATATTGATTGACCTCTTTGCCTTCCTACCTCATTTTTTTGTTGGAAAATTTTGAAATATTTTTGGTTCGAAATTTGAGATTTTTGTTGATTGAGTTTTTGATGAAAAATTTTGATATATTTTTTGTTGAAAATTTGATATTTTTTAATAATTATTATTACACCTATTTAGTCGTATTCAATGTATTCATTTTCTTTTCTTTGCCCTTCAACGATTTTTGCTCATTGCTCAAGAAGGGTTATTTTGATTTGTAAAAGGGTTATTTTAATTTGTAAAAGGGTTATTTTGATTTGTAAAAAGGTTAATTTGACTTGTAAAAAGGTTAAATTGACTTGTAAAAAGGTTAATTTGACTTGTAAATGCTATATATGAAAAAACGTTTAAACTCTACGATTCCTCTTAGAATGAATCAAATCGGGTTTCATGAAGAAAATTTCGATGTTTAAATTTTTGGAGCCATTACAATTGTTTTATTTTCTATAAAAATTCCTTAAAATTTGAAATATTTTATCGTAGCTTATTTTATAGCGAGCATTTCACTGGGAAAGGTTCAACTATTGCGCCCGTTATGCAAAAGTTCTGCTTAAATATTTAAATGTCACACTGCCGCAATATTTCCTCTTTTTGTGTGTTTTTGTTTTCATTCCTAATATGTGCAGAGATAGGAACTGTGATACCCGAATATATGTGCAGAGGTCCTTTCAAAGGGGGCTTTTGGTCTTTGAGCCGCGAGTCCTTCACCAATAGGACCTGATTGGATTAAAATTGCTTCCTCTCCTCGGTAATATTCTCTTTACGTTGAAACTCGGACGGCAAGGAAAGTCGTACTACGGTGGGAAAAAGATGGGAAAAGAGTCTCCCACTCATGTTTACATCTGCCTCCGGGTCAAAAGGGTCGTGGCGAGGGGGGGTCGTGAATTTTTACAGAGGCCCTAAGACGCTCTCCCCTCTCTCCCACAGTCCACTACGTTCATCCAACGCCCTTGTTCATCTCTTTTCTTTACGCAGCCTCGGGCCATCTCTGCGTTCTCCATCTTCATTCTTCCGAGTTTTTTTTTCCCCCTCCCGACTTCCACTATTTCCACGCTAATCATCATATATACCCTTCAGCCTTCCACTTTGTTTTTCACTCAGCCCCTTTCAGCTCGCTACGTTGACGGAGTTTACGACAATAACACGCTCTTAACAGCATTTTCGGAGGAATGCTCATAAACTGAGCCTAGACCGTAGTAATGTAGGTAGTTTGGTCGGCCTTAAGCATTATGTTATTAGAATCGGTCGGGATGCGGCCCTATACGCTCTTCTTCTAGGAACCCATTCAATTGTGATTTTAAAAATTTGAGGGGCAGAAGAGGGTCCTGCCCCCCACTATTGCGGTAAAAACCAGAAACTATAACACATAAATGACTGATGACACAGATTTTCTTTCTTTACTTGATTAATTTTGATTTTAATTCTTCACTTGATTCTTTACATTAATATTGTTACGAACAGATAATAGGTAGCCACACACCTTCCCCTTCAAAACCAATGATGCACTCGTGGAAACCCGGTAAATGAGATTTTCTTCTGGGGGCAATGTACTCTTGATCGGCTTGTGCCCCATCAGTCCTACCTTCCTGCGTTTCCCGAAGAAGAAGAATGTCCGAGGGGATGGTGTGATTGAAGATGCTTAGGGGGGTGCCAGCCAGGGAACTAAGCGTATGGGCTACAGAGACCCATCCGTGGTGGGTTTGAGCCTGTGTCACGTTGTAAAACGACCCCTGCTGGCGGAAAAGGGCAGAATTTAGCCAAATGTCATTGGGTGCAGCATCTCCAGCACATCACTCGTTGTTGATTGGCTCGCTGTCGTGGACGAACTTGAACCCATCGCTGTCTTGATTTAGAGGTTGAAATTCTCACAGAAACCTCTTCAGATGTCGGTGTTGATAATGCTGTATCATCACTGTCTGTCACCACCACGTGCTTTGTTAAACTGCGTACCGGGAGAGGTTGGGCTGCCGCATGAGCAACTGTTTCAAATCGAAGTGCTACAGTTAATGCCTCATCCATTGTTTTTGGCCAAACTCCCATGACTTTTTCCCGCAAAGACTTACCTCTAAGTCCTTGCATGAAATGGTAGACTATAATTTCTTCAGCCGGATTATCCTTCACTCCGGTTGGCCAACCACGACGAGCAAGAGTAGACAGAGCTTGATGATAGGTAGTTACATTTTCTTCTGAAGTTTGTTTTTTGGCAAGCAACATCATCATGAATCTCTCAGCTTGATTTCGGTGACCAAATCTCTTCTCAAGAGCATCCACTAACTTTCTGTCTCCACTTGTGTCAGAACTTCTAAAGCTGAGCCAATTAATACCGATTCAAGAGCCACAGTTTTTGTTGGGTCATCCCATCCATTCCGAGCAACAGTTCCTTCGAACTGTATTTTGTATGCATCCCATTCAACGCTCTCATCATAAGGCTTTGGTTTGAACATACTTGTGCTGCGGACTGGTTGAGCTGAGCTCGGATCCCCCAACACATTCTGCAGAGACATCGATGCTACACTATGGCGAAATTCAATCAAAAATTGGGACCAGTCATTTTGCATTTCAATACGTAGTTTTGCTAGTGTTGCACTCTTGTAGCTGTTCCATAAAGTTCTCCTTTTATACCTCCCAAGACTGTCGAAATTCTACTAAAATTCCGGAAATTTCCGTAGGGTTTGCTGCTTCATGAAATATGCTGGTGAGTGGTGGTGAGCCTCATCTCTTACCTCCTCTTCTCCAAGACCCATGGAATGCTTATTCACCATCATATCCCACCGCTGCCACCAAATATTACGAACAGATAATAGCTAGCAAGATTGATTAAGATTAGTAAATAAGAACCAACCTGATTGAATTACAAACACGATCTGAACATTTATTGAAGCTAATGTAAACTAACAAACTGCTTCTGGTTGTTAACCAAACAATTTATGATGACGTAGAATCTCCCACAATATAGTATTTTAGTAATCCCTGTGGGAGATATTGGACTCGTCCCATCAAAAATTTAGTCGGGTCTGTTGGACTTGACGCTGTTCGATCTCAGGAGAGTGTTGGAGATTTTCCATTTTTTTCAATTTGGAGTCTGGATGCTCGCATCTCAAACATAAAAAAATATTCTAAATCAATCCCTCTGGTAAAATACAGAACATTCGGAAGAATATATCAGAATGATATGTATAGTTTCGTGGTCTGGATGCTCGCAAGCTCGCATCTCAAAATTATAAAATTTCCTTCAATCAATACTTTTAGTAAAATAAATATTTATTGGAAAAATGGATCCACGATCTTCACACACACCTTTGCGAGTTCCTGTGGAGCAGGCACGTCAAAATGAGAAAGACCATATGGAAATGTATTTTTGTTAATATTAGAAAAGTCCATGAAATCCAAATCCAAGTGATAATGGATAACTACAGTGCTAGACTAGATGATGATGGATAAGATATTATAAGATAAGGATAAGATGAGATGATAATGGAAATATATTTGTGTCAAGTGAAATTCGTTTTTGACTATCAGGGTTGTATCATTTGTTCACATTCCTATTAATGGATTTCAATGAAGAAATTTTTTAAATTTTGACTTTAAAATTTTTGGGGCCATCGCAATACTTGGTTTTCTACAAGAAATTTCCGTTTTTTCTACAATAAATATATAAAGGAAAATGAAACATATATATGTGTCAAGTAATATTAGTTTTTGACGATCAGGGTTAATTATTTGTTCATATTCCTATAAATGCATTTCAATGAAGAAATTTTTTGAAATTTTTGATTTTAAAATTTTTGGTGCCATTGCAATACTTTTATTTTTTTTACGAAAATTCGCTAATAAGAAATCCAAGATCCAAAGATTGAAGATTTTGTCAACAGTATTAATGTCGATTAGAACCATCCGTGCAAAGCTCCGTCGCTCTGGATAAATCGCCTCCGCCAATCACCGATAATGACGTTTCAAGCAATCCAGCATATTGGACCAGAAATAATTGTTATTACTGCGACGTTACTATAATGTGGTTTCGTGGAAGTGGAGTCAGGGCCAACCCGATACCGAAACGGCCTCTCAGTAGTAGAAATGAACTCATCAAGGGGCCGGTGATCTAGGGCTGACGCGTGACTTCATTGTAAGGGCTCGGACGACCGGCTTTATTGGTTCAAACTCCACCGCCAGTCCGCCGTGAGAGTGTCCAATATCTCTGATATCTATTATACGAACACCGAAATCCCGCGGTGCAATCCCTTTTATGGTCTATTTATTTGATGTACGGTTCGGGAGTTTCAAATTAATAGGGCGATATTCGAAAACCCGGGGTGATCACTCTTTCGGATGATAGACTACCTCACACACTATTGAACAATATTGAACACCCAAAGTGACGCTCGAATGTTAATTTACTGAGGAACTTTCCATTTTCGAAAAACATAAAATCCATTATTACGCCCTCTATATGACACGTGGAGTGTTACGAATTATAAACATTGAAATATTTCTCGAATCACTATTCTGGTCAGGATGGTTTTGCACGTTCGAATTGAGAACTTGCTGAGACGAGGGGAAGACCACGCGTGAACGCAAGGTTACTCGCCTGAGCAGGTTATTTTATTTGGAGGACCACCGCTCACGCTACTTCGCTTTGAGCTTCGTTCTTTGTGTTCGTTCTGCGAGTTCGGAATTGTTCTGGGCAAGTGCAGTCGAGTTTTGTCGTTCGCAGTGCCAGAACGACCAGTTCCGGAACGCCAAGAACGCCAGGTTCGGCGTTCGCATTGTTTTGTTTCGCAGTGTATTCGTGCGACGTGAAATTTGTTCCCGAAAATAGACCGAAAAAGTTAAATATCGTTGTTTTGGGAATGACAAAGTGACAGACGTCCGGGAAGAACTGGTTTCTACCGGACAATGACATTTTTTCGATTTCCACAACCCTGTGTTGAGTTCGTTTTATTTCCATAATCTTATATAGATGTAGACAGAATATAACCTAAGCCAGGTCCGACTTTTTTTTTTGCAGTTTTAAACCATTAAGGCGATATTCGGAAACCCGGGGTGATCACTCATTCGGATGGTAGAATACCCCACACGCTATTGAACAATATCGAATATCAAAGGTGACGCTCAGGAGTTAATTTATTGGTCGGCACGGAATCCAGTTAGCGAGCGTGATGGTTGGAAAAGTTGCGAAAATTTCCCTTTTGGCAAAAACACAAGATCATTAACATGGCCTCTAGCTGAAATGTGAAAAGTTATTAAATATAAATACTAAAATATTTTCCGTTCGATGTAAATTATTACCACTCAAAATATTTTTCGAATCACTCGGCTAATCGGAATGGTTTCGGACGTTGTAATTGTACCTATCCTAGAGAGAGCCGCACAGTGGACTTATAGTTCTAAAAAATTGTGAGAAATCAACCAACATTTGACAGCTTTATGTTTTCAATGGTGGGAAACTAGACAAGGAAGTCAAATTGTACAAATTCTCTCGAAAAAAGGAAAAACCAAGAATTTAACTCAAGATGACTTGGATCTCTCCCCCATGCAGTTTCGAGATGCATTTGCCATGAGGTATGGGAAGGAGCCAGTGGGGTTACCTACCCGTTGCGACAGATGTGGCAACCAAATGAACCTCAGTCATGTGCTTAATTTGTAAAGTGTGGCCACGACTAAATTAGAGATTCCTGGGGGGGGGGGGGGGCTCATAAAGTGTGGCCACGACCAAATTAGAGATTCCTGTGCCAAGATGGCAAGTCTTGCTTGGAAAATGCTTACAAGAAAACATAGATGGCACTTCAAAGCTATTTGAAGATAAGTACACGGATTCTGGGACGCAGAGAGAACGGCGTACTTTGATACGCGCGTGATTAACGCTGACGCCGCCTCAAACTGCTCTCAGGATTGGAAAACAATATCCAAAAATGCAGCGAACGCCGAAAACGCCAAATACACTGTAGCAGCAGAAGACGTGAGGGGATTCTTCACACCACTGGTGGTTTCATGTGACAACGCCTTGCACAGAGAATTTGAATGTTTTCTTAAGAGGCTTGCATGTGTGATGTCTGATAAATGGCAGCAGCCCTTGTCACACATCACCCAATGGGTGAGAGTGAAAACCAAAATTTCGATCATTCGGGCTGTTTATTGAGATGAGGCACCAGGAGGAAGGTGAGGTGCCTTGGACTGGTGGATGGTGCACTCATGCCACTATGAAGGATATATGAAAATTAATGAAATGAGATGAAAAAATAAAAATAGGGCAATCGACAAAAGTAAAAGAGAAACCCAAAACTTATAACTTTCAGGCAAATTTCCCCTCATTCTATGTATCTATATGAATATACCATTATCATACAGTGCTCATAAAAAAAAAAAAGAATTTTATGAATTTTTATTAGTTAATTTCATGCTTTCATAGTCTTTCATCTCTCCTGAAATAAGTTCAGTTTTCCTGCAAAAAGCACATTCTCCTAGTTCCACCTCAAATCCTCCACTCTTCGCATTTTTTGCATCTCTGGCAGTACCCACACCGAACGGATTATTTGAGAAGATCCCAATACTCCACTAGTTTATGACCGGGGATGACTGGAAAATTCTTCAGCAAGTTCGAAATCGAGTGATATGAAATGAAAAAGTTGTATTTCGCAATTAAGTAAAAAAAGTATACACAATATACAAATCAAAACATACAACAGAAACTATTCCCCTATGTGGGCGAATGGCCGTGTTAGGGAAGAAGAGCTATTTATTAGCTCGCCTTTAGTGATATCCAATACTCATTCTGTTTTATGAATGTACTTCTTGAATAACCACTCTGCTGCTCTCAGCCCACTTTTGTTTGAGATGGAAACAAAATTATTAAACTTGAGTTTCCAAAAGCGGTATAATCCCTTTTTTCGGAGAACTTGATGTTTTTTATGTAAGTACCTAAGCAAGTTGAGCAAGATCCACGCATTCCCGCGGTCAGCCGGTTTTTCTACTGCACTGAAAAGATCCGAATTTTTTTTTGAACTCGCACATCTTACCAAGAAACCTCTCACCACAATAAGAAATGGGAATTATCTGATATGATGGTGACACTATCACCACTGTGTACATTTAATGAATTTCGACCGAGTTTTGTGCTGTTGACCTCTTGACAACGACTTTGGAATCGCGGGCAAATGTTATTGTTTTGAATTTATTTTACTCAATACCTCAAGGATAAGAGGGAAAAGGCCGTTTTCCGGACGACTCCGGACGTTTCGAGAAATCGCTGTTCTTGTAAAAACTACATTAAAAAACAAAATTTTCAGGAAAAAAAGTTCATGATTTATTCAACGCTCTTTAAATTTACCCTTTTTTAAGACTTCCCAATTAAGATGTAATTAGTTCAAATGCCAACTCAACTGGTTATATGTTACGTTGTAACACAACCAATAAAAAAATAAAATAAAATAAATTTCACACTATTCCCATGTATACCGAAAACATTCGATAAAAACTATTGTTCTTCGGTACGAATAATTATGTTCTTGTTTGAAAATCCCCTGTGAACGTGAGTTGTACAAAGCAAGTTTATTTAGTTTCACGATTCAAAATATAAATTTAAAATTCGGGCCTTCGGGCTTCGCCCCCCTAGACCCCCCGGTTGCTTCCCGCTTTGGGCCTTCGGCTAACATGCTAAAACATGGAACATGCTTTCTTCCCGCTAATTCGTAAATGTAAATAAATTTAAAACTTCGACATAAATGTTTTATTAATCGAAGTTAGAAGGAAGTACCTAGGTAGGTAATTTTCTGTTACGGTGCGCGTCTACAATTACTATAACCAAGATTAACTTCTCAACAAAGTGACAACAAAACAAGCGGCATTGTTTACTATATCGATTCGTATAACATAAATACCAACAACGACGAACATGTACGAAAGAAACGCTTAATAAATCGAGAGCTTTCCAACGAGTGGAAAAAAATTTTTGTCCAGTGAAAACTGAAGAAGTTTCATTTCCCCAGCAACGGCTTCGTTCTACGTGAACATCAAAAGAAAACCATGTGAACCAGCCTTGATGCAGTAAAGCAGGGTGGTCCCCAAGTGGAAATTTTTAATTTCCCTGACATTTCCCTGACCAAACTTCAGATTTCCTGACAAACTACCAAAAACACGGCAGGCCGCTCGTACTTTCTCTTTTACGAGAGAAGAGGGATGAGCATTGAAAATGTCTCAGCAATTTCAACGCTAGTAGGTATACACAATCATAACAACACCTAACTTGTTTATAGGTTGCGTGACGTTTTTGAAGTGTAAACTTCTATAGGCGCACCGCGTCGAAAAATTTAGCGGGGTGTGAATACGATTTTACCGTCACGTTTTTTTCTGTCACGCTGTTTTGACAACTAAGCCCTTGCTGGGGAAATGAAACTTCTTTATTTTTCACCGGACGAAAATCGTTCTCCACTCGTTGGAAAGCTCTCGATTTATCACGCATTTCTTTCGTACTTGTTCTTCTATTCATGTCGTAGTTTTATATTTATTTATGTTATAAATGGATATAGTAGACAATATCGCTTGTTTTGTTATCACTTGGTTGAGAAGTTAATCTTGCTTATAGTAATTGTAGACGCGCATCATAACAGAAAATTACCTACACAAAATTGAGTCAACAACATTTATCTCTTATTTCAGTTACCATGAGCCAATAATTTCTTTTTTAGAGTCGTCAGATGATTGTAATAATGATAACAATATTGTTGACGGTTAATTAATAAAGAATAAAATAATAATGTAAACAGAAAATATAGAAACAATGTTGTGACTAGTTTATGTGTAAGAAAAGTTTAATAATATTTGAATAAACTTTTGTATACTTTGAAATTGGTCTTTACAAGATTTTTTCGGCAACCAAAATCATTTCCATAATATATTTTATATTTATTATATTTAGCAGAAAATCGTCATAGAAGTTTACACTTCTCCCGTGTGGTTTTTAGCACAACTGGTTTTTTTTTCGAAAGGGGGTATTACAGCGGTCGACACGGTGGCACTTGGGGGGGGGGGGGGGGGGGGGAGCATTTTCTTTGCGTTTCAAAGTGTGTAGAACGCATTTACAATGGTCATCATTTTTAGGTATATTAGACTGACAACGAAAATAACGAAAGTTCGAATTTTTGAGGGGCTCAAATCTCAGATGATTGCATCAGATGCTAGGAACAACTCCTGAAAATTTCAGTCCGAACTGATAACCCCTTGAGGTCTCCTAAACCCGTTTTTTGATAATTGAATTATCGATTTATTTTCATACTCTTCCTTCTAGATTAGATAAACTTCTGATCTTTGAAAATTTCCCTAATCTTATGGCCCCTCTACACAATGGCCGATATTACGCAAACCTAGACCACATTGGCCTCTGCCGATTGTGTAGTCGCGAAATGACCTTGAAAAAACCGACGATGTCTGGTCCGTGCGGAGCCGTGCGGGCAATCGCCTCCGTCCCGGTTTTTCTCGAAAGATCAAAGGGGAAAATACTAGTCCACAATCTGCGCGCGTACGTTATCGTGCTCGAATGTGCACACAACGGGCCAGTCAGTCGCCTTGCAGTCCTCTCCTGCGGTTATCAGTCTGTTGTTTTGAATCTTGTGCCGTGTTTGCGATCATTATTACGCGGTGAATTATTTGGGTTCATACTTTTGTGTTACATTACATCAAATAAGGGCTCGTGCTCTCCTTTCATCGATCAGTCACCGTTGTTCTAAGGCGGCCAGTGTGTGCACATGTGACAGTGGCCGGTGCTGGCTCTGGTTTTTGTAGCCATGAAGCTCGGCCATCGTCCTTCATGCGCCAGCACCCATACTTCGCCATACATCTGGCCCATAACATACCATTGTGTAGAGGGATCTTAGGAATATGGGGCACAATGCTGTCAGTATAATTGTACAAAGTAAAAATACATTCAGTTGTGATTCATGGATATTACAGCGTAATAATTTGATGCCTTTTCATAATTAATTTGTTTTGTTCTTAGATCCGCATCATTGGTCTCTTAGAGCTGAATTCCAACAACAATGAAGAAATCAAAAGGGAAGCTGAGAACTTGCGGAAAGGAAGATTTATGAGAGCCATGGCGGAGCAGTATTTGTCGTGAATCGGAAAGTTTCTCCTTATTATATTGAACGTTCTTTTCAAGGTTCGTCATAGAATGGGTGTTCCGTGTATAAAATCATATTTTTAGCAAGCGGAGTATTGTGAATTTGTACAGTAAGTTAAGCTATGAGTGATCAATTTTATATTATTTTTCATTTGTAATATATTTTATTCATGGACAAAAGAAAAAGAAAAAGAAAAAAAAAAAAAAAACATTTCGCCAATGTACAACTTGCGTTTTTCATTTCAAGTTAATCGTATCTTGCTACTTCATATTGGTATTTTGTAGGTACTTTTGTGCGTATGTAACTTCTCATTAGTTAGGACGTCCTTGAATAGTGAGGGCTGTCCTTATGATTTCCATCTGGTTCGGCAGCGGTAATCTAATGTAAAACCGTCTGCCTAGTTGGGTGGGGCATGTGAGCTTCCTCACATGTTGTAACATGGACTTATAGAACTAGTTGAAGAACAAAGTACGAGTCGAAATGATTGACTGCAAAACGGAACAGTATTTAATACATGTATAATAGACTGACAACGAAAAAAACGAAAGGGGCTCAAAGCTCAGATGATTGCTTCAGATGCTAGGAACAACTCCTGAAAATTTCAGTCCGAACCGATAACCCCTTGAGGTCTCCTAAACCCGTATTTTGGTAATTGAATTATCGATTTTAGAACACTAGACGCTTAGGACAAAAAGACGGTCAGGACATGAAAGATCCATGCGTCTGGACACTTTTTATACTCTATTCCTATGTTTTCGGTGTCGCGGAACACGATGCCGCCATTATTGCAAGCGCAGAAGCTGTATTTCTTTTGATATGCAAGAAATCAGTCTAAATAAGTGATGGAAAAAAGGCATTTTTTGCCGTTTTTACCTAGTTTTGACTGGGAAAAAAATTGTTTGCGGGTCTTTTCTGCTTCGGACCTTGTTTCCTGGCTTGTTACGAATGTAACAAGACCAATTTCGTCCTATAATATATTGTCCTTTTGGAAATATCTGCTCAAGAGCCGAGTTAGCTTTTTTAATGGTAACCGCTCTATACTTACCAGTAGCTGCGAAATCTAAATTTAACGCCCTGAAACCCTTTCTATCCCATTATTTTATGTTTTTGGGCTCGCTGAACATTACGTGCTAGTAGTGGAGGCGTAGGACTCGTATTTCGGTTAATAATCAAGAGCTAGACGTCAAAATCGGTGAATAGAGTGGATTTTTCTTGATGTTCAAAAATCAGTGGACAAAATTAATAGAATTAAGGGATTTTTCGCCGGTTACACCCAGTTTTGATTGGGAAAAACTATTTATGGGTGTCTGCCTTGGACTTTGTTCTGTGACTTATTCTGAATATGACAAGACTAAGTTTGTCCCATAATACATTTTTCTTCTCGAAATATCAGCTCGAGCCAAGTCGGCTTATTTAATGGTAACCGTTCTATATTCAATAGTGGCACTACTACTTGCACGTAATGTTCAACGAACCCAAAAACATAAAATAATGGGATAGAAAGGGCTTCAGGGCGTTAAATTTAGATTTCGCAGCTACTGGTAAGTATAGAGCGGTTACCATTAAAAAAGCTAACTCGGCATTTTGTGAACGAATTTCCAGTGATTTAGTCAAAATTCTATTAACCACGGCTCACCTAGCGACAAATTATCACCGAAATTTGTTCAGTGAAACTTGACATTCGCGTTTGAAGCTTGACTTTTCACCTACTAATATTTTACCTATCTCTATTCGAAAAGTTGGTTTTGCTTACGCAAACAGCGTTTTGTTTTCACGTTTCATTTATGAAAAAAAAACAGAACGACCCCACGTAGGGTTTTTTTCGTGGATTATCAATAGGTATTCTAATAAAGGGATCATCTCGTCAATTATGGTTTTGATCAAGAGAAAGAAGGGAACAGCCCACAACCAATTGAGAGAGGTCGACTTTTAGTATCTGGACAACAAAAGGGTAAATCGATACTGCGGCTTTTATTGTGGAAGGTAGGCACGAGTGTATACGGTTAGTCTTCCTTTATAGGCTCGGGGAACAAAGAGTAAAACTGAAAAAGAACCACCGTGTTTGAAAGCTCTTCAATTCATTTCCAGGTAAATCAATGACTCCTTCATTGAGCCTATTGGTTCAATTTGTGTGTATTACTTTGTTATTTCATCTTTTGTGAAACTCGAGCATGGGGTTCTTCGACCTATATAATTGTACCTATATTTGTTAATATGTATGAAAGGGACCAAAGAAAAAACCCCGTCATCGTCTCACGGCTCATTTTGAAAAAAAAAATTATACCACGCTTTAAGGAAATTGGAGTTTTTGTGAAAGAACAAAGGGGAACTACAAATCAATAATGGGCGTGATCGATAGGGCCTCTGGGGCTATTTTGGAACCGTGATGACTGGTTTCATTTCCACACGTCGAATTACGTGTTTATTTCCCACTGTAGCAAATATTCAACCTCTTTTTTCGACGATATATGTATATATATATATATATATATATATATAGATTTATGAATACACTGTTAGGCGCTCATTTTCACTTCTATACACTGTTATGCGCTCTCGTTTGGCGCTCCCTGAGGAGCGCCTATTTCACCCTTCCAGACACTGTTAGGCGCTCCCTGAGGAGCGCCTATTTCACCCTTCCAGACACTGTTAGGCGCTCCCTGAAGGAGCGCCTATTGCACCTTCTCAGAGTCTGTTTGGCGCTCCTCATCACATTATTTTAGATTCTGTTACAAGCTCCTTCTTTAACGTCTATTCAACTACCACAGAGGCTGAACGGCGCTCCTACATAATGGTAGCTCCTTCAAAAACTGAGCAGCACTTTTACCTACAGAAGTTATGATAGATATATCACTCCGGTCCAACTTCAGACCCGAATTTCGGCAGCCCGATCCTCAGTCGCCCTTGTGAGTAAAAAGTCCAGTCATGCAGCATGACCCCATGAGCGAATTTTTGAAGAAATCTTCGATTATTTCGATTATTGACTGATTTTTCAACTTTGAAATTTTTCAAAACTCGATACATACCTATTCTTATAGGAAATTTTATGCTGATTCCTAATATACCACAGTATGCTGAAAAAATTATTTCGCACAACAAATCGCAAAAAACAGGCTATTTTGAAATGTTTGACTACATTTTTGAAAATTTCAACCCGAAGATGTTATCCGATCATGCTGGCCAACAAACTTGAACTTTCGTTTTGTGTCCTTAACATTTTAAAATTTGTTTGAAGTTTATAGCACAATTCTACGGACAGTTATCGTCTGGAATGACACATACATACATATATATACATACATACATACATACATACATACATAAAAAATGCGTTACACTTCAGAATATGATTCAGAGTAGCCTGAAACGGATTTCTGCATAAAATTTTTTCAAAAAATCACATTCTACAAATTTTGAGGCGAGAGCAATAGCTTAATTTTCTTCAAAAATTCGCTAAAAGTCTGCCAAGATTGGCAGTACCTATAGCTTCCTCAATTATATTAATATCGACATATTTAGAGATCAGCTAGTGACCAAAATGATAAATGAGTTCGTAGCTTGGGTATGTGCCGTCCTATAGGACACCGTCTACTGAGGCTAAACAGCCTAATCTCCAAAAATTTAATCAATATTTGCCGACTCGTTTCTTATTCAGAATCCCTGATAATTTCATCACAATCGGATTGCGATTTCGTACAGTTTTGCCTGGGACAAGAAATTGACCATTGACAGACCAACAGACAGGCACGGAACCGAAATTGATGGGGAACCTGTGAAACGGAAAAAAGTTCCAGTCATGCAGCATGATCGTATGAGCGAATTTTCTTAAATCACACGTTATTATACGTTAGTTGTATTGAAATTTGTATTGATATATGTATGAAACAAAGTTTTGTGCAAATATTACCGATTTTTACAACTAACGAACGGCAGTATTTCGATTTTTGACTGATTTTTCAACTTTGAAATTTTTGTATACTCGATACATATTCTTATAGGAAATGTTACGCTGATTCCGAATATACCACATGTTGTATGCTGAAAAACTTCAGCTGCAAAAGGAGCAGGTGGCATTTTCGATTTATCACAACACAACTGACTGGAAGTCTCCTTGTGGTACATTTTTTAAACTGTATTCTGAACAGTGATTCAGTGTGTACTGAACAGTTTGAGGGTTTTTTTTTTTTTTTTAAACAACGATTTGGAAATTTTTTTTTAAATCGTAAGCGGTTCAAGTGTAATGTCATCCCCCTGATGGTGATTGTTGATTATGGACGCTGGGGTCTGATGATAGATAGTTTAATGCTGATTTCAAAAGTGTGGTGAACATCTCAAAAATTGAAGATAAAAATAGTGAGAAAGTGTTGGTAATGTCTAAAAGGAATCGGCGATTTTTTGTATTTCGCAAAAAGTGGAATAACTCAGAAACGAAGCCCCAAAAAGAAAATTTCATGGAGGCCTTTTCTGTTCCAAATTCAACCTAGAATCGGAAAAATCAATAAAAAAAGGGGGGTCGAGAGGAAACCGTAAGTTTCAATCAATAATTTGAGACCCTAAAACATGGAAAAATAAAAATCGGACTTCCGCATCGTGAAACTGAGTTGAAATACTATAAAAAAGGTCCAGTTCAATTTTTCGATAGCTAGCACCGTAAGGCTGTAATTTCCCGATGGGCCCGTTTAGATGGGACACCCTGTATACATACATACATACATACATTAACAAATGCGTTAAACTTCAGAATATGATTCAGAATAACCTGAAACGGATTTCTGCATAAACGTTTTTCAAAAATTCACATTCTACAAATTTTGAGGCAAGAGCAATAGCTTAATTTTCTTCAAAAATTCGCTAAAATAAGAGGAAATTCTGATTTTGGAGGACAAACAAATTTTTGACCTCCTGCACGAATACAAAGCTTTCCCAACTTCGGTAGTGTGGAAGCAATAGTTTGTTCACGTTCATCTATTCCGATTTTGGTTCATCGAATTTTATCAGCGCGTGTGTAGAAGGTGTAATAGAGTTGGAAATTTACCTACATATATTCAAACTACTAACACTACCCAATAATTCAATTATTTTGATTTCAAATTGTTACACATTAATATATAAATGAATTAGGGAATTGGGTATTATGAAAAGATAACTAACGAAGTTTGGTTTATATAGATTATAACTAGCCGATTTCCCGGGCGTTGGCCGGTTCGAGATGTAAAGATTGCTGCTACACCTGGTCATGAGTTAATGTTAGTGTTGTTGTTTTGCAAAAAACAATCCATCGAAGTAAGACATTCGAGTGCCTCAACTCGTTCTGCTGATGTCGGTAACTCCATGCCTCTTTTCACTTGTACCCAGTCGTCTCTGACAGGCTTCATTTAAATGTCAGTATCGCAGATCTAATAGGAAAGGATTCAGCCTCAAAGCTCTCAGCTGATCTAGGAGGCTCCATACCTTTTCATCGTTACTCCGTAGTCCCACAGAGCTTCCAATGTAAATTTAATTATCTTGGGTCAAAAAGGAAAGAGTTAACGTTTCAGAGCGCGCCCAGCGAATCTGGGTGGCTCGTTCATTCTTACCCAGAAACTTACGCAGTCGCGAGTGCACAGCTATTAATCGCTTAGAGAAGGTGATTAGGTACCATTTCAAATTAACTGCTTGTTGTCAGGTTGAAGGTGTATAGATTACGGTTACACCTGGTAAAATGGCAATTTAATTGTTTTGTTTTGCAAAAAACCCATCGAAGTCAGAAATTCGAAAGCCCCAGAGCATACTATATGCTCCCTTTATTGTCAAACTTTTCCACTAGTTCCAAAGAGGCTCTACTTCAAATTTCAACGTCATTGATTGAATAGAAAATGAATTTTACAACTCATCAAAGCTTCCTTTCGAACATCACCGTCGAAAGTTAAAAACGAATGAAATTAGAGTTTCAGGTCGGGCAGCAAATATGAATGGCTTCATACCCTGTCTTTGTAATTCCGTCGTAGTTCCTTACAGGCTCCATTTCAATTGAGTTATTCAAATTAAATAGGAAGCGTAATGCAAATAGTTACATTTAGCCTCCGAGTCAGGAGATCTGTGGATCCATGCCTTTTCATTGTTACCCCGTAAAGCCAAAGACGTTCCATTTCGAAATTCAGTATTAGGTAGAATAGGGAGAAAATCAGTTTCAGAATTCGCTTAGCTAATCTGGGTGGCTCTCACATTCTTACTCAGAAAAATTGGCGGATGTGCGCACACAGATATTAATCGCAAGGTGGCTACCTGCACGCTACATTTATAATTTACATTCACTTTTATCACTTCGTTGGTGTTAAATTGATGTTACAATAATTAAACTCAAATTTTATTACTCAATATTACCTTCTAACACGTGGCTACTCACTTATTGCTCAATGCAATGTCTACGCATTGGAACAAAAAAATAATATTAGTAAACAATTTGTCGCCAGGGTTCATGAGTTGTTTTTGATATCTATATTTGACGACCCTTTTCGACGTATAAACTGAGATCCACCTCACGAACGAGAATCGTTTTGGTTTCGTTGGAATCGTAGCGAAAATTTCTTTCCAGCAAACCATACTCGCCATAATTTTGATGTAAAAATGTTCACTGCCAAAGTCAAATTTGTGGGTTATTCCTTAAATACGAAGTTGTTTACTCGGGCGACACCGTTAGGGAAAGCCGATTTCTTGATGAAAAAGGAAGTTTAGAGGATTCTGATATAGCCTAAGTTCTATTCAGGAACTTGCTTGTCAATTCGCGCCCGCCCGCATAAAGATCTGTTGAGCCGTTTGGCCAGTGACTTCGGACCAAAAAACAAACAATATTCTCATTCATACAGGGTGTCCCATCTAAACGGGCCCATCGGGAAATTACAGCCTTACGGTGCGAGCTTTTTTTTCTCTCCACACAAAATGCAACGCTACGGCACTTAAAATTATTATTAACTCGAAAAGTGAAGGCTAGGTAGAAATCAATGAGGTACTACCGCAATGAAGTACCTACAACAACCGACTTAGACTACTGTTTTAGCATGGAACGAAAGTAGCGCGGGAGTTTTTACTTTCCCAACATCCCAACAGAGTGGAAAGTAATGTCCATTTTTACTTTCCCAACATCCCAACAGAGTGTAAAGTAATGTCTACAACTACATATCCATGATCTATTGTTTTTCCCCTCAAGGGAGAAATTTATACATGGGTTATTCTCACAAAAAACAGTCAGTTTAACTTGATTTCTGTAGATTTCAATAGAAATAAATGTGGTGGTAGAAGAAAGAAGGGAACTTGGTAGGGTAGTTGTTAAGACAACATCGAAATTCACCTTGGGTTACGAGAGTCTCATTCAGGAACTTCAACATGATCAACGATCAAGATGTAATTTCTCGTGTTTTCAACTATATATCACTAAAATAACCATAACTTCCTCAAATGACAGTGAAAATAAGAAATGAGTACTTTTCCAACGGTTGTGTCGAGTTGGGCCGTATGTGGAGGCACTCGACACCACCGGTGGAAAAGCGAAACACCAAGTTTCGGAAGAACGGCGGGCCCAACTACGACTCCCTGATTTTCAATAATAAACCTTCTGAATCAAGATGTAATTTCTCGTGTTTTCAACTATATATCACTAAAATAACGATAACTTCCTCAAATGACAGTGAAAATTAGAAATGAGTACTTTTCCAACGGTTGTGTCGAGTTGGGCCGTATGTGGAGGCACTCGACACCACCGGTGGAAAAGCGAAACACCAAGTTTCGGAAGAACGGGGGGCCCAACTACGCCTTCCTGATTTTCAATAATAAACCTTCTGAATCAAGATGTAATTTCTCGTGTTTTCAACTATATATCACTAAAATAACCATAACTTCCTCAAATGACAGTGAAAATTAGAAATGAGTACTTTTCCAACGGTTGTGTCGAGTTGGGCCGTATGTGGAGGCACTCGACACCACCGGTGGAAAAGCGAAACACCAAGTTTCGGAAGAACGGCGTATGTGGGGGCCCAACTACGACCTTCCTGATTTTCAATAATAAACCTTCTGAATCAAGATGTAATTTCTCGTGTTTTCAACTATATATCACTAAAATAACCATAACTTCCTCAAATGACAGTGAAAATTAGAAATGAGTACTTTTCCAACGGTTGTGTCGAGTTGGGCCGTATGTGGAGGCACTCGACACCACCGGTGGAAAAGCGAAACACCAAGTTTCGGAAGAACGGCGGGCCCAACTACGACTCCCTGATTTTCAATAATAAACCTGAATCAAGATGTAATTTCTAGTGTTTTCAACTATATATCACTAAAATAACCATAACTTCCTCAAATGACAGTGAAAATTAGAAATGAGTACTTTTCCAACGGTTGTGTCGAGTTGGGCCGTATGTAGAGGCACTCGACACCACCGGTGGAAAAGCGAAACACCAAGTTTCGGAAGAACGGCGGGCCCAACTACGACTCCCTGATTTTCAATAATAAACCTTCTGAATCGGCCAAGAAAGAATAATGTTTAACCCCCCTCTCAAAATTTGCTGTTTTACGTTTCATGATACGAAGATTCCGAAAATTGAGTTTAAAAAAATCCGTCCGTCCGCCATACGCCGTCTGTGTGGTTTTTACCAGAAATACTTGACCGATATTTATAAAAATCTCGTCATAAATCGAGCTCCAAGTCAGGATGATCCAGAAATCTATTTATCAAAATCACCTAATTTTAAGAGGTGCTATAGAAGGCCTGAAATTTCAATAAATTCGAAACACGATAGTTTTCAATGGTTTTCCATGAAAATTCCGTATAATCCCAGAAAATTTCATCAAGACTGGATGAAAAATATGGTACTTATGAGGCAAAAACTGAAAAAAGGAAAAAAACTCTTGGGACACAAGAACAGACAGACACGGAACCGAAAATTGTCGTGAGGGGGGGGGGGGGGGGGGATATTTGACGTAAAATGCGAGAGGAAATTCTGATTATGAAGCAAAAAAAAAAAAAAAAAAAAAAAAAAAAAAAAAAAAAAACAGAAAAATGAACCCAATGCTTTTGCTACCGTAGATAGACGCGGAAACGAAAGTCAAGGAATTTACCTATCATTCGGAAATGCTGTTTTTAAAGCTTGTTGTACCGAAAACGCATACCATCGCTTCATTTTGATATTTCTGGTGTGTGCTGAAAATATAAAAAGAGAAACCAAATACTCCGGAAAGAAAAACAAGGCAGACTGGAACTCGAGTACTCGGCCTCCTTGTCGTAGTAAGGGGAAAAACAATTCAAAGGGAAAACATTCAAGTTAGTACAAAAGTCTGTTTGTTGTGTGTGTGTGTGTGTGTTTGGCGGTGTGTGTGTGAGATATCTTTACCTCATTTAGTTTCTAAATATGCAAGTTGTTCAACGATACTTCCCAGAAAAACTTTCGAAAGCATTGTAGAACTTACGTAGAATTACAATAGATGATTATCAAGCTGTAACGTTTAAGATTATAATTATCCTGTAATGATTACGTTTAGTATGATTATTAACATAGTAATTTACGTATTATACATAGGAAGTAGCATTGAAGAGCCTACGTTGGTACCTAGTACTGAAGAGCGCAAATTTTACTAATAGTGCTTCCAATTTTCAGAATCGTTTAACGAGCGTGGACCGTTGAGGAATAATAATAAACATCTGGTGCGAGGCTTCCCACTACTTCCCCTACTTGTCTTTATTACAGACGGATGCTATTACGATGGGCCTGTAATATAAGTTGGACAGACAATTATTTTTCATTAGCAACTATAGAGTGACTTTAATAGAAGGGACTGAAAAAATGGCTTTTTACTTGAATATTTAATAGTCACGGCTTTAAATTATGAATCTTAAAATTACATTAAATCTCATCTCAACGTAGGTGCCGAAACCACGTGATCATTTTTGGAAGGTGAAAATTTGTGGTTCTTCAAAATCAAAACTATTTAACACTCGCTTTTTTTTTTTTTTTTTTTTTTTTTTTTTTTTTTTTTTTTTTTTTTTTTTTTTTTTTTTTTTAAGAGCTCTTTGAACAACATCGGCTCTGTACAAAATAAAGTGATCACAATACTTTCGCTAATTTGAAGGACTCGCAAACAAAATTCCTACAATGTTTTAGTTGTGGAATTGACAATTTTAAAATATTAAGCCACTTCTCCCTATATGTATGTACCGATCTCTTGTTTTAAGTTTAGTTTATATTGAAAATGAATTCCTAATAGTCAAATTTAATTCAACATGAAAAACTCTTACAAAATATGAAAGTACTAGAAGAAATTTAACTTTATTTGACACGAATGGCTCGCTTCGTTTTCCTGTTTTATGGATATAAGCTCCGAAACAGTTATGGCCAAAGCAACAGCATTTACTGGTGTTGGCATAAACGCTTCTAGCGCGTGGATTGTGCTTACTGCCAAAAATCTACTCACGACCGATTGTCTCGGCAACACCCGATCTTCCCGATGGTTTAAATTAGAAAAATTTCAAGCAGCCTGTGATTTAACTTGAACTGATACAAACATATTCATTCATATATCCAGTTTGTTCAGTAATGTCGAAGGTACCCCATTTATTCTCCCTATCCTCTTTTTAATTTAATTTATTTGTTTGTATTATAAATTTCTGTAAAGCCATGTTATGGATTGTAAAAAGTTGAGGTTTACATTTTACTTCCCCTTCAAACACATGGCTAGGATTTGGAAATTTTCAACTGGACTGTGATTTAAATTAGCGTAATCGTATTCGACCTCTCGAACCACCGGTTTGTTCAGTGATGTCCGATATACCCCATTCCAACCCACCTTCTCCCCAAAAAACCCTCCATGAGTCAGATTTAAAGCCTGTGTATTTTTCCTGTGATTTGACATACGGACAGAAAAATTGAGAATCGGTACCAATCATCTTCAAAAACCACGAAAAGAAAAAGGAACGCAAAATTTAATGATTTTAATCAACGTACAGACGTAGAAACTAACATTTTATAAATATAGGATATGAGTGTGAACCCCATCATCTGACTGCAGTGTGCCAGTCCGGGTGAAATATTTCAAGCCGTTTTCAATTTCAGACCCTTCCCTCGTCTAACAAATTTAGTTTTATGAGTTTAAACTTGTTTAAACTGACCTCATTCCATATTTTAATGGAAATATTGGTAATTTTTATTTTTTCAGTGCTTAATCACATAGTCAAACACTTTAGGATTTTGAAATCGAATAAATTGCTACCTACCTCATGCAAGTGGGCACTTTCATATAAATATGAAAATTATAATTATTCATTACCTATTTTGAAACATTGAAATTTCTAATGTTGACTTCTGAGCTATAACTCCGAAACTATTGAGCCACAGGGGTTATGCGGGCTTGACCCCAGACGGTCTCCTATAAATTTCATCACCGTCGGTTCAATAGGGGCTTTTGCGCATGCCCAAATGTGTATTTCTATTAACATTAATTCCTCCCTTTCTAATGGCCCGAATGTTTCGAAAATCGGTGGGTAGTTTAAGAATGGTCTCAAGGACATTGCTTATAGGTTTAATCTCAATCGGACCAGTAATGGCTACTGCGCATGCGCAAACGTAAAAGTCTTTGTCAGGAACATAACTCCGAAACTATTGGGCGAATTTCAATTAAATTTTCTGGGGTTGAGCGGGCTACATCCTGAATGGTTCCTTACAAATTTAATGAATGGCCATCAGATCAGTTCGAGTGAGTGCTCATTCGCAAACGTGAATTTCCTTAAAAGTGTATTTCTCCGAATCCAACAGCCTGATTTCGATTGAAGAGGATAGGCCCAGAACGGTTCTATATCGTATGGTGGCGTATTTACATACCCTAACTACAAATTCAATACATTTTTGGTCACTAACTGATCTATAAATGAGTCCATGTTACCATAAGTGAGGAAGCTATATTGCTCACTCAACCTGCCAGGCTTTTTTCGATAAAACCCGTACTCAAGATAGAACCAACCTGATACTTGAAATCAAATTCAGGATGATTTTTCAAGATAAGACTTTCCAAATTATAATTGTTATGCATATCGATAATCATCCCCACACATCAAACATATAAGTTTCGTTAGGTTCGTTCACTTCCGTAAAATAATACCGCTCTTCCCACTCTCGCTCCATCTTCCTTTTATGATTTCCGCTTACTCATTTTAGTGGTAAGTGAGAAATGATTTACACAAGGCTATAAAATCGTACTTACAAGCTGTCAGTATGATGAAAATGAGAAAGATAAGGAATGGCAATGAATTATGGAATAGAAGTGAGGGAAAAGATCAAGAAGGAAGGTGGAGGACAGTAGTGAAAATAGGGGTGTACACGTGTCTATTGATTTAGGGAATAAATGAGAATGCTCTTTTAGCGAATTTTTAAAGAAAATTAAGCTATTGCTCTCGCCTCAAAATTTTTAGAATGTGAATTTTTGAAAAACTTTTATGCAGAAATCCGTTTCAGGCTATTCTGAATCATATTCTGAAGTTTAACGCATTTTTTAATGTATGTATGTATGTATGTATGTATGTATGTATGTATGTATATATGTATATATGTATGTATGTGTCATTCCAGACGATAACTGTCCGTAGAATTGTGCTAGAAACTTCAAACAAATTTTAAAATGTTAAGGACACAAAACGAAAGTTCAAGTTCGTTGGCCAGCATGATCGGATTACATCTTCGGGTTGAAATTTTCAAAAATGTAGTCAAAAATTTCAAAATAGCCTGTTTTTTTTTTCGATTTCATGTGCGAAATAATTTTTTCAGCATACTAACATGTGGTATATTCGGAATCAGCGTAAAATTTCCTATAAGAATATATATCAAGTTTTCAAAAATTTTAAAGTTTAAAAATCAGTCAAAAATCGAAATGATGCCGTTCGCTAGTTGTAAAAATCGGTAATATTTGCATGAAACATTGTCCAAATTCAGATTGAACTACTCTCATGGAAGTATCCCTGTATAACCAATCCTAGAACCATGCTGTTTAAAACGTAGGTAGTAGGTGCTTGTTTAAAAAAAAAAAAAAAAAAAAAAAAAAAAAAAAAAAAAAAAAAAAAAAAAAAAAAAAAAAAAATCCGTCCTCCGATTCTCTCGGTCGCTCTCTTTAATGTTTTACGCTCAACTGTTTTAGGACTTGATGTAGCTTTAATACTGACTGTGGCTTAGAAAATATCAGCCATGGAATTATGAAGAAGTTCTATTTATGTACGTACTAGCACGTACGTACATAAATCTCATGTCGAAGATCTCATGTCGAAGATCTGAAATGTCGAAGATTTCTTCAAAAATTCGCTCATGCTGTCATGCTGCATGACTGGACTTTTTTGTTTTGTCTTTTGCCGCCAGGGTCAGTCAAAGAGAGGTACGTACTAATCCCTTTGATCACGCCGCCTTTCCTCTCTAGCACTAGCCGACAGTTGCCTTCTAGTTTCCCGAATCAATCTATGTTCGTGGACCGCATGCGACATTAATTCAGTTTCATTAAAATTTCCAACATTATAATACAATACATATTATCAATAGAAATCGGGATTTTGAACAACAGATTTTTTAAATATTCCGGATTCTGAGCAAACTTTTGAAGATGTCGAAAAGTTGGATTCTGACAACATTTTCGAGCTGGCCACGGGCCATGCTGAAAGGTGTCGCAGGCCACTGTTTGCCCGAGGGCCCCAGGTTGCCCCCCCCCCCCCCCTGCGCCTTTAGGCTCTTCGTTTTATGATAGGGCCGCGCTTTCTGCAAAATCAGTTTTGAAGAGGGATAAGTTCATGAGACGCTTTAGCGGTTTTCGATAGTTCTCCTATCAGTGATTCATATAAATGATTATTCGTATGTATCATGTATGGATAGAGGGAATTTATTTGCAATGCGACCATTCAGATCAATAAACTACCCAATTCACTGATCTATAAATCTAAAGTAGTCAATATCTAGCCAATGTAGCAAGGTCTATTGAACTTACATTATGTTTTTTTTTTTTTTTTTTTTTTTTTTTTTTTTTTTTTTTTTTTTTTTTTTTTCAAGAAAATAAGATAATAAAATGCAAGTAGGTACCTAATTCTCCCCAGCTCCAGGGGCTCACATCCGTAAATTAGGAGCACTAAAAAACTATCTTCAAAAAAACTTATCGGATGCCAATAAGGCATCCTACATCGAAAATATATAGATAATGTAATACTATTTTTATTGCCTATTTGAAATAATTATAAGTGGTCGGAAGAAATGTGTCTATTTTCACAATTATAAATTTTTCATGTACCTTATGTTTTTGTCAGCTGAATGTGTCGCGTTTGTTTTTCAGTAATTATGTACATTACCTATTTATGTACCCATTCCTAACATACATACATCCCTAACTTATGAAAGAAAAAAATTATAAACAATAATAATGTTAGATATATATCTACATCCGAGTTGTAGAAGTTCGATATCAGCAATAGTTAGGTTCAATTTACGAATTGGAAAAAAAAGAAATTGTTAGGTTTTGGAGTTGATTCTACCTGGAGTTGATTCTAGTTCAACGTTCAGTCAACTATTTGATAAACAAAAGCCCCTATCGCCACTTTCTGAGAGCTCCCAACAGTACATAGAAGCTAGTGATACCTTTGGTAGTGGGAAGGCGAAATGAGCGCCTTTCTGCCTCTCCGTGGATAAAATATACTGAGGGAGCGCCTAACAGACAGGAGCGCTCAACAGTCTCCCCGTAGATACACTCCTTGCCACGAGTTTATATACTATGAGCGCCTAACAGCCTCCTCATAGATATATATATATATATATATATATATATATATATATATATATATATATATATATAAAAAAAAAATCACCTTGTCACGAAATTCAAAATTTCTTAGGTTGGTTGCACATCTAGACTAATATCAGGATAAAAAAAAATAGAATCTTGAAAATCGGTTGAAAATGCGACCTGGACAGCGTCGACAAAATAGTTTTTTTTTTTTGCAGGAAAAGTGGTTTAGATGCATTTTGATGCCCTTAATATGTGGTATATTCTTGATCAGTGTAATATCTTTATATATAATTCCGAACGGTCTTTGAAATTGTGAAGAACTTCGCGGTCCGATTTTAGAGTTAGACTGCTCATTCGAATCGGCACGGCCCCAAGTTTGTTGCAAAAGTGTCGCCGTTCGTCTCTTGATCGTGTTCTAGGCGGTACTTATCAACGAGAGTTATTTATTAGGCTGTGGCGGTAACAACGGTTGCCATCAATTCACGGTCAGTAAGAAACGTAGTGTAGTTACCAATATCTAGGAGAGTTATTTCTTCATATATAATTCCGAATCAGCACGGCCCCAAGTTTGTTGCAAAAGTGTTGGTAAGTAAGACACGTAGTGATGGGGTCTTTTCTGATCAGCTGAGAGAGCTAAATTCTTTCCTGTTCACTTTAGGCAGTTGAAATTTGATAGGTAGACTCTCTGGGACATTAAGAGATGAGAGATGTGATGGGGTCTTTTCTGATCAGCTGAGTAGCGAGGACCACCTCAACTGGTGGTATTTATTTTATTACATTACTTACATTTTGATCGTTATTTCCTCTTTTTTAATCATTTATTAACATCGCCTTAGCATTGCACCAGGTCACATAACGCCGCAAATAGGTAGGACTTATATCGTTACTATAATGTGCTGGGTTCCTGTTAGGTACTACTGTTATACGGACTAGATTAGGGCTTTCCAAGCCCTAACAGGCCTCTAGTCTTTATATATAATTCCGAACGGTCTTTGAAATTGTGAAGAACTTCGCGGTCCGATTTTAGTGTTAGACTGCTCATTCGAATCAGCACGGCCCCAAGTTTGTTGCAAAAGTGTCACCTTTCGTCTCTATACCCGCCTTGATTGTGTCCTAGGCGGTCCTTATCAACGAGAGTTGTTTATTAGGCTGTGGCGGTAACAACAGTTGCCATCAATTCACGGTAAGTAAGAAACGTAGTGTAGTTACTAATATCTAGGAGAGTTATTTCTGAACGATCTTTGAATTTATGAAAACTAGGTACCTACACATACTTTTTGTGCGTGAGTCCTACGATTGAAAAATGTCCATATCTCCGCTCAAGGAAGGTCTACACCAAATTCTTCACGGAAGAAATCAAACACGCATTCCAATGAAGTCCTACAACAAGAACGGGCGCAGCGGAAAGCTCTTCAACTTCACCTTCCAGGAGGTGTTTCCTTTTTGGAAGAAACTTACAATCAAATAGAACCTCTTCAGTGCTGCCTGTTTAAGAACGTTGAGATAAAATACAGATCCTATAGCAAATAACTGGAAATGGAAGTACCTAGAATCACTGCATTCCAAAACGATCTCAACCAGGTAGCATATATTTATACCAGCATCGCCGATCTTCCAAACGTCAACACTGCCAACATTTTAGTAACTTGTGTTGGTCCCGCCGATGTGTGCACAGTGTCGCGCAAAGAAAAAGAGTTGACAACTCACATGACATCCAATTTCAACTCACATGACATCGTGGCAGCACACCTCATTACAACAACAAAGTTCAAAAATATATTCGAAGCACAAATTGGACATGACACAAAACTCGAAATTAATCCAGACACAGAGCAAGCACGAGCTTTAGTGGTACCAGACACATCAGGACGAAGACAGCTGTAGCATCTCCGACACACAACTCAACACCAGTTCGACATCTACGAGTACTACCGATCAAGGTATAATCAACGACATAAAGAAGGAGATAGAAGACACGAACGCGCAGATTCACACGCTTACAAAGAAACGAAGAAGACTCGAGATAGAATTACACCATCATCTCACCCAAATTCTGAATTCTCCAATTCAACTTTTTGTTTAGTCTCATAGTGGCGAGGACCACCTCAACTAGTGATATTTATTTTATTACATTTCTTACATTTTGATCGGTATTTCCTCTTTTTTAATCGTGTAATAACATCGCCTTAGCTTTGCACCAGGTCACATAACGCCGCAAATAGGTAGGGCTTATATCGTTACTATAATGTGCTGGGTTCCTGTTAGGTACCACTGTTATACGGACTAGATTAGGGCTTTCCAAGCCCTAACAGAACTCTAGTTTCCTGTAAGACTAGCTATTTAGATTCATGTTTAAATGTATTCAGTTGAAAATACGATTTAATGAAGTATAACTCGCTATGCTATACTTGGTTACGCATCTACAGATCTGGCAATGGTCCCATTCGGCGCAAAACTTAATTTTCTTTAGGTTTACTGTTAGGCAATTTTTTCTTCAAGTAGTATCTTAGGGCTTTAGATGGCAAAAATACTCGTATTTTAAAAACGTGTTTTTAAAGCATTTTTTGCAAAAATATAAAAGAGAAATTCGAATATTTGGTATAGGAACATGGGGTATACTCGGAATTAGCGTGAAATTTCCTGTACGAACAGATAGAAAACAAACTTTTGTCAGAATTTCCTATTTTTTGATCACTTTGCGCCGGCCGGCCTTTGGGATCAAGGAAGCTGAAGG